>BSBK01000614.1:4185000-4445073 GCA_027943335.1 Chamaecyparis obtusa
CAACAAAGTTTTCTCCAAAACACATGTTAACAAATAGTAAAAACTAAGATGTGCTTTAAAATTAGAAGACATTATGATAATTTATACAAAAGTTGAGACAAGTCAACTATTACACCCCACATGCCAGCCAGATATTAAAAAATACAAAAATATGCATCGATTTTATTGTTACTCAACATTAATATTTATCCTCGAGAATGTTGTTTAGGAGAACCAACAATGTTATGCTCTAAAATGTATTAAGGTTGGGAGATCAACCTCCCAAGTAGACCCTCATGCACATCTATAACTTCACCTCCAATCTTTTTAGGAGCTCAACTGCCAAGTCAATATGTCTCTCTAGATTCATCTTCCTTCCTATTGCTAATCATGCACCATTTTGACAACTACAAGTATACCACTAAACTATGAAATGCCTTTGTTTACATTTATCTCTCCTATAATTACGGGGTCAATGTGCGACTCAAGACCCAACATTTTCTCTTGTTATTGCTAATAAGCATAATGCTTATTATTTGCAAATAGATGCTAAATGTTGAGGACATAAATAGGAAATAACCAATTTGGAATATTCACATTATATGATCACTCTTTTAATTTGTTTCATACTTAATAAAAGGTGAGTGTGGTAACTATTCTCCATGTTATAAAATTTGATATCAACTTCTTTTTGTCCTTTTATGGGCATTGCTAGAGACAATTATCAATGAGTCCAATACTATTGTTTTCACTATTTTTGTACAACCACCTGTATTACTATTTCCTACTATTTTTCGAAGTCATGTAAGTTTATTTTTAAAGGCCTATTTATAAGCTCAAAAATAGATTTAGTTTGATTTTTAGTTGAGGAGAAAATATAAATCAAACCATTATCGTAGAATAAAGAAAAACTAAGTTAAGATTCATATTCATATTCAATTCGATGGATCCTACATTGTTAAACAGAGGTATTTAATGCCATTTTTTTTTCCCATAAGCACTCTACGAAAAACTATTCCCATCAACTAACTCTTAACAACTAAACATTTATTTAAATCATTAACTGTACTAAACTATCAAAAATGTAATATGCCAACATTCCCTATCTTATTACATTAACTCAAATAAGAGTGGAATATATTAATTATTTTAAAGCCATCCCTTCTCAAGACTTTGATGAAGCACCCTCAACAATCCTCCTTGCTCACTCAAGTTACACCAAACTAATTACATCATTGGATATCTTGGTTTCAGAACCTAAAACTATTTGCAAAACATAAGAGAACATAAATGTGTTCTCACCCTCAAGCACAATGAGACACATGTCCTTGAAAATCCCACATCTCCTCCAAGTGTGTCCAATGCATCTTGTGGTGATATACATGAGACACCTTTCCTCTAAAAATCTACATCTCCTCCAAGAGTGTCTAATACCTCACCAAGTGCTATAGAAACAATCCATCCTCTAACATACAAATTACCAATCAAACATATGCTCATGAGACACATTTCCTTTCAAATTCCACATCTCCTCCAAGTGTGTATAATGCCTCAAGTACTTGAAACTTAACCAACAAAATGTGGATACACCAATGTACACCCACAAGAAATCTTCTCCCCCTTCTTCTTGAAGGTATACATCATGCTAAGCCCTCTATTTTATTTAGGGACACAAACATGGCGCTCCTCATGCAATCAATCATTCCTAAGTGAGAATTTAGGCTAAGATGATACAAACCCTCTTGCCCATGTTACCTCCAAACTTTGGTAGGATCTTCTTTTAAACTTTAGCCATTAGATGTTTCATACATGAATCTCTATCAAGTATAAAACATATGGATCTGAGAGTGTTTGAATATGATAATAAATAAAAATTAAATGATGTCCTATTCCAGTTGATAATGCATCTTTTTTAATATATCTTTGTGTACAAAATATCATGATGAATCTAATTCAAAAAGTTTGAAGAAACCATAGTCAAACTAACAAACACACACCTTTATTTGTAAATCTCAATATCCTCCTCCCTCTCTCTGCATACACAATATGATTTATATGGGTATAGCTTCAAAATTAAAACCTTAAAACTCTTGAAAAATAAGCCTTCTTATGAATTGTGATTGGCTCTAAGCTTCAATCAATTTGATGAGGAAATTATGTCTTTAACTTAAACCTATGAAATATAAGTCTCTCTCATGCCTACTTCTCCAGATGCTACAAATGTTGTTTCAAATATTTCACATAAATGGTCAACTCTCGAATGTCTAATAGTGAACACCTTTTGTTATGCTAGTTTGCAAGAATTGTCTTCCATGCCTTAAAAAAATAGTCGGACACACCATATTTATTATACATACAAAAATAAAGCTTCTCGCAGCATAATTATTGCAGAACTTGCTTCACACACACAAGGCATGATGAAATTTCTCATGAGAATAGTGGAAATTATGTCATGTGAGAAATAAATAAAAACATATGCTAACCTTACAAAAATGACAAGTTCATTAGAAGCACTTATCAAATCCATAGTCAAAATGTAACTACTTCTCTCTCTCAATCCCACAACACTAGCAGTCTCAAAGAATTAAAAAATTCTTTTTATAAAGAAAACAAAAGGAGTGAAGCGATATGTGCACTCATTTCGATTATGCACTCACAAATCTTTGCTTTAAAATTAGTATAGTTCAAGTCTTTGTCACTTCAAAATCATGTGAACCTGTTGATTTTTAACAATTAGATAGTCTTGAAACCATCTCCAATGATGATTACACAACCATCTCCACTATCACCATCTTGTTACCATCTCCATATCCACCAACCAAAAGTTAAAGATGCTATTGTAACACCTTTTCACAACCATAGAGGCAGTTGATGCTTTGATACCAAATGAAGAGTAAATAGAAATCAAACCATTATTATAGAGGAAAGACAAACTGATTTAATATTCATATTCATAAACTCAATTGAATGGATATTACATTGTTGCACACTAGCTATTTAAAGCCATTATTTTTTTATAACCACCTATGGGAAACTATTCCCACCAACTAACTTTTAACAACTAAATATTTATTTTCTTTATTATCTATCCTAAACTATCAACTAATGCAATATGCCACCATTAGTATAATATCATAACCATAGAGAGAGTGGTTTTTCTTCATTTAATTTTAGAAAATGACATCTACAAATAGATGCATTCTTCTCTTAATGCTTGAAAACTAAAGTAAAAATAGCAATTTGTATTTTCATTTATTACAAATAGACTAAAGTAGGCATCAACAACTAAGATTTTGATGTCATCAAAATATAGTAGCTCATTTTTCCTATTTATTTGTCCACTTACAATTAGGTGGAAAGTAATAGTTTCCTACTTGAACTTCTACCTGTTCTCTCATGTTGTGATCATACCTATGAAAAGATTGTACCTAATGTAAATATGATTTTCTATTCATTCATAAATTATAGAAACTGTATACTCCATCATTAGTTAATTTATGTGCTTGTCAATAACTTGTTTTAAAAAAATAGTATATTGGTAAGGTAGGCAACAACTTGTGACTACTATCTCTATAGAATCAATAACTACCTTAGCAACAAATTTGTCTTTTAAATAAATATTATAATATGTGTTAGCAAACAAAATAGAATCCTCATTGGACATGCCATATGATCTTTTAGATGTGCATGATGTATAAATATTTTCATTTGAGTATTGCATAAATAGGCATCTATTTTTTTATTGTCCATGCATTCTTAGCAACAATGTTTAGGATCACACTTTGTGGTCCATCATTAGGATGAAAGAGCGTGTACAATATGTAAAATGTAAGATGCAGACCAAGCCACTCTCAACATATATAGAAGTGGCTTGGTTTGCATCTTACATTTACATATTTTGCATGCTCTTTCATTCTAATGCTAATCAGTTACTCGGTTGTCATAAGTTGTATTGTTAATGTAGCCTATTTATAGGAAATTCGTATAATGCATCTTAATACATCTTATAAATTTAAGCCATACAAAATTCAATAATAAATGTGAACCCATTGACATATTTAATACTCACCAAAACATGTATGTGTTTTGGTTCAGATTTTATAAGTCATAACATGCACGCTTGTTTAAATTGTTAGCTAAGTGTGATATAAAACATTGGTAGATAAAAACACATACAATAAAAAACCAAAAAGTCTTTCATGAGACGTAATTGTTTAACAAGAGACGTGGCGAAGTAAGCTACAACCTAAAACGAACGGTCCAAGTCAAAGATTGAACGTTCGATAGAGTTGATTTATAAGTCAATCAAGACCGAGTCGTTGGCTTGCATGCCCTTGAACGGACCGATTCCCCTGCACTGCGTTTACTTTTAATTTCCACTTTGACGAAACTGGTCGCCCAATTCAATTTTCGTTGGTATAAATCGAGAGAGCGCTACCAAGACATTAGGGAAAGGTAATCAGCAGAGCTCGAAGCAAAGAATTAAAACTAGCAATTTGGATTTGGGTATTAGCTGAGACAATGAAGGGAATCGATGTTGAATTGACAGTACCGAGCTATCTGAGATGTCCCATTTCGTTGGATCTGATGAAGGATCCTGTCACTCTCTGCACCGGCATTACTTACGATCGCCACAGCATTGAGACCTGGTTGGACGCCGGCAACAATGTCTGCCCCGCCACGAATCAGATTCTGCATACTCACGACACAATCCCAAATCACACCGTCCGTCGAATTATTCAGGATTGGTGTGTCGCCAACAGTGGGCGAGGGGTACAAAGAATTCCTACGCCCAGGGCACCTCTCGATCCGGCTCACCTCAATGCGATTCTCGCAGAGATTTCGTCCGGCGAGAAAGAATCAATTGGGAAATTGAGGCGATTGGGCAGGGTAAGCGAGAGGAATAAAAAATGCATCGTCTCCTCAAATGCAGCCTCTGTTCTCGCATCCATTTTTGCCAAGCACAGCGCTCAGGCTTTGAATCGGTCGCAACAGTCAGTAGAGATTTGCGAAGAGGCTCTGGTTGCCCTGACTGTGACTTTGCCACTCACTTCCCAGGCCATGGATTCGCTTGCCTTGTCCGATGCCATTTCTTATCTCGTGTGCAATCTCCGAGAGGGCAGTCCCGAAGCAAAGAACAGCGCTGTTACAATTCTTCGGGAAATGGTTTCTAAACCTAAATACAGAGACACAATTGGAAAAAGTGAAGGATTGGCAGAGGGTTTGGTGCAACTTTTGAGAGAGCCCATATGCCCAGCCGCCACAAAATCAAGCCTGGCCATCATATACAACATTGCTGTGAGGCAAAGATGCAGGAGCAAGCTCTCCGAGGCGGGGGCTGTTCCATTGCTGGTGGAGATGCTTGTTGACGCAGATCGGAGCATTTCTGAAAGGGCGTTGTTGGCGCTCGACACCCTTTGTTGTTGTACGGAGGGCCGAGCGGCTGCTTCTGCGCATGCTTTAACACTACCAGTGGTTGTTAAGAAGATGTTGAGAGTGTCTGAATCAGCCACTGAATTAGCAGTCTCTGTTTTGTGGAATATTTGCCAGAATTCGTGTGATGGGGAGGCCGTGCGGAAGGCGTTGCATGCGGGTGCGTTGGACAAGTTAATGTTGGTAGTGCAGATGGGATGCTCTGCGCAAACGAGAGATAAATCGATCAAGTTACTCAAGCTTTCCAAAGCCTATGCAAATGATTGGGAATGTGCAGAGACTCTCCATTTACTTCATGTCAAGCGTTCCTTCTAAATTAAGACATCTTAGCGATTTCTTCCTCATCGAGCAATGTAGAAACTGTGTAATGTAAATATTGACAATTTATTAGAGGTTCTTTTGAGAATTATCCAATTGGTCTGTTTGCACAATTTCCATACTTATCAATGAGATTCTTGGTGGCATTACAATCGATAAAATTAGTAGCTTTGGAAAGGAGGGAGAAAACCAAGGGCAAAATCATAAACCAAAAATCTCCAAAATCTGAACTTAATACCACGACTTGTCCGGGACCGACATCCACGTTTGTACGTCACGAATTTAAAGTATGCTCCGCATTATCACAACACTAAATTAAAAATTAAGTAGACAAGTTACTTTCGTAATTTTAAAAAGTTTTCCCGAGGGACCTTTAGGTCAGGTTAAGAAGTTTCTTATTGCTGTTCTCGAATATGTATGCCTATAAAGAAATATAAAATTTATATTTTTGCAATGTTCTGTTTGAAAATTTTATTTAAAAGTTGTAAAACCCATTCACTTAAATTTTAAGGAATCATTTTAAAAAAAATTATCAAGTAAACTTTTTTTTGGTGTCTTATTGTAGCTTTTTAAAATGCAATAAGGAAGTACAAAAAGGATATGTACTTATTTAACGAACTGTTAAGGTTAAATGCATTGAATAAAGATAATATACACAGTTAGTTTAATTGTGGAAAGTATATTTTGTATTCAATTACAATAATATTAACAAGACACACAATGCATCAAAGTTCTAGCCAATAGTTCAAGAGGAGATATGGAGAATGAATTAAAAGTCATAGAAATATATGTAATATAAAGAAGATTGGCATGTCAATGCATTCATTACAGATGATGCTAGTGCTGAGATTGAAGCAATTAGGTTTTATCAACCTTACTTTATATTTATAAGAGTGATATTATTTAATATTTCATTTACAAAAATATATGTCTCCTAATTTCTAGCAAGAATTGATTTTTCATTTAAAAATTAATTTTATTAGAATGCAATTGTTATTTACCGACTTTTATAATGTAACTTGCAGACCAACCTTTGATTGTCAAGTACTTCTATGTATTTGGCATGTATGCAGAGCATGGCTAAAGAATGTGTACAGGTAAGTTAAAATTCAATTAAAGTATAGGAAAAATCACATGCTTAAACATCATAGCCTAATATAATTTTTATAACCTAGGTTTGTGAGTAATAGGGATGTTGGAACTAAAATGTTCAATAGATTGGGTGAAATAATGTATGCAATGATTAACAACATAGACATCATTACTCATTTGATAAAAAAATTCATAGAGGATTTTAAAGAAGAGAAGAAATTTATTTGAGTATTTTCAGAAAACTTGGTGTCATAATGAGAGATGCATTGGTAAGTTCATCAAAATATCCATTATGGTTTATATGCATTTACATCTTTTAACTTGTTTATAGTGTAAGCTCAGACATCATATGTTTTTTGTATAGAGATGTGGGCAAATGTTTTTGGAGTTTCTCTCATGTAAACCAAGAAACTAATGCAGTTGTAGATTCATACCATTTTCACATTAAGAGTCATTATTTAAGTGACCATTCTAAGAAATGTACAAGGAGAATGGATTGGCTAATTCATATGCTTCTCCATAGGGTAGAGCCATAATATAAAAATAAAAGATATCTACAGTTATCTGGATTCTTGATTAACTTCAAAAAGGAGAGATATTACATAATTGCTTTAGAGAGATCAAAAGCAATAGCTGATACATACTGTTATCCCCATGATCTTCTTCCTAATACATATAAGATAAGAAGCCAAACTAATCCAACAAAATGGTACCTCTTTAGGAAATTTGGATCAAATTTACATGTCTGTGATTGTCAGTGGGCAAAAAGAGGAAACACATGCAAACATGTGTTGAAGATTTTAGATCTTCTAAAGAGAAACAAAATAAACCAGCAAGATCAAATTGGTGGTAAGTTTCATCTGTGATTTAAGTTTAATAATTATTTTTAATGATTATTACATTTTTTTTCAAAACTAACTAAATTAATTTTATTAAATTACAGATGATTTTACTCCATTGGTTGATGAAAATGATGAAGTCGGAGGGAGTTCCTGTCATAAAAAATGATACCATTGGTAATGTTAATATCTTTACAATTAAGTGTTAAATAATTTTATGGTTCTAAAAATTAAGTAATTATTATTTCAATTATAGATGGTTGCATACCTTCGGAAGAACAAGATGTACTTGGGGTTGCCATTGGTGAAGCTCAAAGTATTGGTAACTTTTAAAACTATAATTTTATTATGAAGCATTATAATGTTTTAAATATTTTTTAACTTAATCATTGTTATTTCTATTACAGATGGTGTGAAATCATATGATACTTCCAATGATAGCTTTCAAAATTTAGTTGACTACATAACTTCATTGCTTCAAAATTTACCTACTAGAGAAGATGATGAAATAATGTTTAGTCAGTGTGTTGAGAGATTTAAAAAAGACATCCATGCAACTTTTTCTTCATCTTCCAAATTCAAATCAATCCTTAGCTTAGAGAACATGCCTCTTAGATGAATATCACCATGGTTTAGTCCAAGTAAAATGCGTAGACATCATTGTACTCATCAAAAGAGTAATGAAATATCTCAAAACACAAATGAAAGAGCTAAGGAACATGAAAATTTTCAATTCTCCTCTATAGGATGTACAAAGGAAAAGAAAAAGGTCATTAATCGATGAGGAATAACAATACAACACAAAAGAGATGTTATCATGCAGAAAGGTAAGTACATTATATATATATATATATATATATATATATATATATATATATATATATATATATATATATATATATATATATATATATATATATATATATATATATATATATATATATATATATATATATATATGATAAGCATCTGTCATTTTGTAGGTCTGAATGATCAAGAAAGTACTCGACGATGTCCATTATCTTTCTCCATTGATCTTTAAACCAAATGGTTACATGTGAAATACAAGTTACACATGGCAATTATTTTTAATGATTATTATGTTTTTTCAAAACTAACTAAAATAATTTTATTAAATTACAGATGATGTTACTCCATTGGTTGATGAAAATGATGAAGTCAGGGTGAGCTTTTGTCATGAAAATACAATCCAAACTAGAAATGGTAATGAAATTACAAAATAACAATCAATAAATTTTGAGTCTTTAGTTTGTATATTGATTTTATATGATTCAATGTATTAAATGTGTAATATTATTGTAGTGTTAGATGGTGGACAAAAAATTCAAGAAGATATCTTACCCAAGACAACAACAATGGATGCAATGCAAGTTACAAATGGTAATAAAATAATGAAATGCATTTTCATAAATTTTGTGCCTTTAATACATAAGTTAAATTTTGAGTCTTTAATATATAAATTAATTTCATATATGTTGATTTGTTAAATGTGAATGTTATTACAGTTTTAAATCATCAACACAACAACCAAGACCATATGGTACCCTTTTCTCTTGATCTTAACCAAAAAATAACAATAACTGACACAATGAAAAGTAGAGATGGTAAGGAAATTGTGTACATTCAAATTTTATCAATTCCAAGTCTTTAATTTAGAAATTAATTATATAACTAACTCAATTTATTTGCAGGTGTTGATGATATTTACATGGAGAATCATGATCAACACCTTTTTGGATAATCACATGTTGATGATATTTATATAGAAGATCATGGGCAACACATTTTTGGATAATAATATAATATATTATATGTTACATATTGATTGTTGAGTACTAAACTCTCTTTCATAGACTAAATGGAACATAAATTTAAGACGTCGAATTCATTTGTTGTGGAAAGTTGACTCATCATTTTGTGACCCTTTACTTTTTTGTAAATTATGATCAAATAATTTCCTTTGAATTTGATGTATATATAGTGTTTGAATCGAATAGAAGAAAATTGGAAATCTTGTGCACCACACTCTCTAAATATAGTTCTAAATGTAAATTCTAAAACTAAAAAAATTAAAAACAATAAAATTATTATTGGTTGATGGAAGATTATGTAGCCTATGATCTATGCTTTTATTGTACTCTTGTGGTAGGAATATCATAGTAGAAATAGCAGTACGAAGATAAGATATTAGTTGTTTGTGCCACTTTTATTTGGTTGAACAAATTTATAGGTGGTGGTATGGAATATATCTAGCTCCTATGGCTCAAAACTACAAAATCATTGGTAGAGCAAAACTCATTTTACCATATTACATGTTTATATTCTTTTAGTTTCTCTTTCCATTTGCCTTTAATGCCTTCTTTTTCAATCAAAGATCCTTGATTTAATGTATTCTTATGGGTTTAGTATCAAACCCCTATTTACACTCAACCTTTATGAAAACCAATATATTTATATATTTAAAAATCTAATTGGTAATATCTTTAGCCAAAGCTATCAGATTTCCACAATCCATGTAAGTGCTTTTCTTAATTCTAGGTTGATTGTGTAGTAATTTTTTATCATCAATGTTTTGGATCACACTACATGATCCATCATCAGGAATCTCTCTTCTCCTTGGCTCTCTTTCATCCTGATGATGGATCATGTAGTGTGAAACAAAACGTTGATGCTAAAAAATTGCTACACAATCAACCCAAAAATAAGAAAAGAACATTTCTAGCAATATGTCTTCAAAAGTGGGGGTATTAAATTTTGAAAGATTATGAATTAAGAAATAATATTTTTATTGTGCCTTGTAGTATACTCAATATATTTTAGAAAATTTGGTAAAATTAGACCATCATCACTATTCTTTGTTTTTCAAGAGCTATCTTAATTAGGACATTGAGTTTATTTGAAGTTTTTATAAGTTGTTCTTTGGTACCCATACTAGATCACTTTCACCTACAATAATGCGAGGGCTCTTATGCCTTCAACTTAATTTTTTGATATCTCTATTGAATTTGATAATACATGTATAAACATATAAGCTCTAACACCACAAATTTACCAATAGATTGACAATAAAATGAGTAATACATTAGACAACTTTAACATATTATCGTAAAACTATTAAATAAAACCTTAAGTATTCACAATTGATAACTATTAAATATTTGAAGCCACTAAAATTCTATGATAACTAAGAATTCCTATAAAAGAGACAAATATTATTAAAAAATTGTAATAATAATATAAGATTTTTTTGTAAAATTGACAAATCGTCACAATTTGTAGTCATATGTATTTTTAAAAGATTAAATTAACCATAGAGATACCACAATAGAATATTTAAAAAAAATTAAATTAATATTTTTATTTGAACACCACTAGTAAATACTATTATAAAAATAAAAACCAAAATCTAGATATATCTTCTAGATTACAACCTTACTCAAAGCGTTTTAAAATAACATGACAACATAATTACATAATAATAAATCATGATCAAATTTAATTTTAAAATAATTCAAAATATTATATATTAAATAAATAATAAAAACAATTTTAATAATTTGTCTGATCATCAATTTAATACGTTTTGGAATATTAAAAACTTAAAAGTTGATGACCTTTGGTTAACTTATTGGTGGGCTCAGTACTTGTTAAATTTTCATATTGGTTAGTTTTTGGATTTCAACCACTCTTTTCCACGAATATCATGTAACATGTCTAACAGGACAACTAAGAAACTTTACCTTCCCAAAATTTTCCACTAATATCACATCACAAGAAAGAAAGAAATTTTACCAATCTTTAATGTACATAAAATATTAAATTATTATAAGACTACTCATTCACTTTTAATATTGAACAAATAATATTTAAATAAATAAAAATTAAACTAAATCTTCTTACTCAATGTCACAACGAAGACAGGGACAAAATTTCATCAATATGTTTAACTATTTACTACTTTATAATATACATAAAAAATAAAATTATAAAATCAATGTTTAAACAATGTATTCCTACTAAACAAATTTAGAAGTGAATTAACGTCTTCTCATTCTTTTCCATTCTTTTCCACTAATGTAGGGATCTGCTGTGTTGATTTGATTGATGGCCGACAGACGGCTCTGCACTACATGTATGTGAGCGATGGTATGCAGAAGCAGATTCTTCTCTATGATTTGACGTAAGCAATGGTATTGATGGACATAGCATGTATATGGACTTGGGCATGGCACCGGCCAGATAGCCAGTGCCCTGCACAGACGTTGCCCGTCTTGCAGTAATTGTTTAACAAGAGATGATGTGACGGCATTGTCTATGCAAGGACCAAAATGCCTCTGTTTAGATAATTTATTTAGATTTATTAATTAATTTAAAAATTACAGTACAATGTTTCTGTGAATTTTAATTTATTTAATAAATGCAAATAAATTACCTAAACAGATATATTTTAGCCCCTGCATAGCCAAAACCCGATGTGACAAGCTCAAGTGAGCTAAAACCTAAAATGAATGGTCCAAGTCAAAGATTCAACGTTCAATAGAGTTGATTTATAAGTCAATCAAGACCCAGTCGTTAGCTTGCATGCCCTTGAACGGACCGATTCCCTTGCAGTGTGTTTACTTTTAATTTCCGGTTTGTACTTATTTGGTCGCCCAATTCAATTTTCGTTGGTATATATAGCGAGAACGCTACCAAGACATTAGGGAAAGGTAATCAGCACAGCTCGAAGAAAAGAATTAAAACTAGCAATTTGGATTTGGGTATTTGAGACAATGAAGGGAATCGATGTTGAATTGACAGGACCGAGCTATCTGAGATGTCCCATTTCACTAGATCTGATGAAGGATCCTGTCACTCTTTGCACCGGCATTACTTACGATCGCAATAGCATTGAGACCTGGTTGGACGCCGGCAATAAGGTCTGCCCCGCCACAAATCAGATTCTGCATACTCACGACACAATCCCAAATCACACCGTCCGTCGAATTATTCAGGATTGGTGTGTAGCCAACAGTGGGTGAGGGGTACAAAGAATTCCTACGCCCAGGGCACCTCTTGATCCGGCTCACCTAAATGCGATTCTCGCTGAGATTTCATCCGGCGAGAAAGAATCCATTGGTAAATTGAGGCGATTGGGCAGGGAAAGTGAGAGGAATAAAAAATGTGTCGCCTCCTCAAGTGCATCCTTTGTTCTCACATCCATTTTTGCCAAGCACAACGCTCAGGCTTTGAATTGGTCACAACAGTCTGTAGAGATTTGCGAAGAGGCTCTGGTTGCCCTGACTGTGACTTTGCCCCTCACTTCCCAGGCTATGGATTCGCTCACCTTGTTCGATGCCATTTCTTATCTCGTGTGCAGTCTCTGAGAGGGCAATCCCGAAGCAAAGAACAACGCTGTTACAATTCTTCGGGAAATGGTTTCTAAAATCAAATACAGAGACATGATTGGAAAAAATGAAGGATTGGCAGAGGGTTTGGTGCAGCTTTTGAGAGAGCCCATATGCCCAGCCGCCACAAAATCAAGCCTGGCCATCATATACAACATTGCTGTGAGGCAAAGATGCAGGAGCAAGCTCTCCGAGGCGGGGGCTGTTCCATTGCTGGTGGAGATGCTTGTTGACGTAGATCGGAGCATTTTTGAAAGAGCATTGTTGGTGCTCGACACCCTTTGCTGTTGTACGGAGGGCCGAGCGGCCGCTTCTGCTCACGCTTTAACTTTACCAGTGGTTCTGAAGAAGATGTTGAGAGTGTCCGAGTCGGCCACCGAATTAGCAGTCTCAGTTTTGTGGAATATTTGCCAGAATTCGTGTGATGGGGAGGCCGTGCGGAAGGCGTTGAATGCGGGTGCGTTGGACAAGTTGATGTTGATAGTGCAGATGGGATGCTCTGCACAAATGAGAGATAAGTCGATCAAGTTACTCAAGCTTTCCAAAGCCTATGCAAATGATTGGGAATGTGCAGAGACTCTCCATTTACTTCATGTCAAATGTTCCTTCTAAATTAAGACATCTTACCAATGGAGAAAATGTGTATGTAAATATGGACATTTTATTAGGGGTTCTTTTGAGAACTATCCAATTCATCTGTTTGCACAATTTCCGTACTTATCAATGAGATTCTTGGTGGCATTACAATCGATAAAATTAGTAGCTTTGGAAATGGGGGATAAAACTAAGGGCAAAAGCATAAACCAAAAATCTGCAAAATTTGAACTTAATACCACGACTTGTGCGGGACAGAAGAAGGCAAAAAAACATATCATATCGTGCCCGCAAGAGAGCCCCAAAAATATCTTTGATTGCTTAATTGATTAACTCAGCGACTTGTTGGGATGAGAAGAATCTGCCACCGCACCACCAAGTGCCACGTCATGCTTAATTGATCCATGCATTTGACCACTCAACTGTGAACCCACATAATCACTCGGTGTCGTGCTGAGGGATGAAAGAATTACCATTGCATCCCTAAGTTCCACATAGGAAAGAACTCTCGCACATAAAGAAATCACTCGTTAACGCATTGAGACCAAAGAAAGACCTCAAAATGCCATCGCGTTCAATTAGGGACTGGTACAACTGCCAACTTGGATGACACGACTTAGCTCGACAACGTGGGGAGGCAGACAAAACATTACACCACGCCACTGAGTGGGACCCACGACCACTTAACCAACAAATTTATGCACATGCACTTATGAAGGGTTAAGTCACCTGAGGGAAAAATACTCGACACAAAATGGGACTTAGGAAATACATGGTTGCATGATATATTAAAAACAAGCGCTGTGTACAGCCTTATGCAAAGAAATAAGATAAAGTATGAAGTAATAATGTAATTGACTTTGGAGCAAGGTAGAAAGTTATGTCACAACATATAACAATTATTTATGTCAAAAATGAGAAGAAAGGAAAAACATATCTGATAATATATAGTGGGTGTTAATAATATGAACAAGTTAGGATCTTTATTTGTTTGACAAAAATATTACTTGCTAAATAAAATTTCACTCCTAAATGCCATAACAACTATCAATCATGCCATAACAACTATAAAAAAAACTATCAATCATGCCAATTGGTGAAATACAATCATGACTCATCTAAGAAAATTAACAAGGACAAATTAATATATCAGATAACTTTGTGATCATTGATGTGATCACATCTAGTTGGCATGAGAATCCATTCATTCCTTGTAATTGATTACATGTACACAAGGCATTCATCACTCCTGGAGAATTTTGTTCTTTTGTCAATGAAACTAACCTTGAAACAAGAATCCTTATAACATAATCAACAAACATCTTTATGAAAGATGAAGAAAATGAAAGCACGAGGACATAAAATAATGATAATAAGACAAGAATTTTCAACCAACATTTCATCTCAAAGAATGCCAATTTAAAATCCATGCAGTTTGTAACCTTGATTAGGTTATAATTGTATGCACCCTAAAATGGTTGCCTAGACTTTGGGCCCCATTCTTGTAATTTATCAATTTTCTGAATCAATATTTTCAATCAAATCAATTTCCTTGATCAAATCCTAATTCTATCATTTATTTGATTATATTCTATGGGCTAACCATTTTATCCTAAGTCTTTATTTATTTAAAAGGAATTCCCTCCTCTTTTATTGAATAAAAAGCTCCCACTTTCCTCTTATCCTAAGTTGCACAAATAAAGCATTATTCTTATTTTATAAAAAAGAGAAAATACCTTTTTGTCTCACATGAGGCTCAAAAGTCAACACTTCTTTCTCATTGGAGGAGACTTGTGCATATGGATTGCTCCCTCTTTCGAACTCCATCCTTGATCAAATCTTTTGCCTCTTAATCTCCATCATCCATTGATTCTCACTTTCTTATAAAAGAAGAGCTCTCTTCTCATTCTAAAAACCAACTTTTGAATACTAATCTTATGTTGCAAGATTTCTTGGTGACTTTGGAGCTTTGGAGATCTTCCTGCATTCTAGCTTTAATTCTCACATCATAGCTTCATGTTTATGCTTCCTTAGCTTAGATTTCCTTTCAAGTTCTAGCTTGGTTCACATAGCTTAATTAGTAAGGCTTGTAATACTTTCATTTTCCTTTCATAGCTTAGTTTGCATTCTTCATTTCTAGTATAGCTTTCATTGCATTCTCATCTTGATTCTTGAAGATATTGACATTCTTGCCCTTGTCTCTTTGAATCTCCCATTGTGTGGTTTACTAGCAAGGTTATAGGCTTGATAGCTCTAGCTGAGAGCATTCTTAATATCCTCGTGACTCCATGCCTAGGGAGCTCTAGGTCACTTTCTCAAGCTTTCCAATCCATGGATTCTCTTGGAAGTAATGACTTAGAGAAGTGCACATTTTGAGTGTACATTTTTTGCGCCCACCGTGGGGCAGAACACTCTTGCTTTATCTTTCTTTTCATGCATTTCTGTCAATTTTTCGTCATATTTTGCTTGTTGTTTCAGCTATGTTTCCATACTTTTTGACAGAGTTTCATACGACAGTCTTCTAGTATTGTACGATTGTTTATCATATACCTGTGCGATACTTTTCCAGTAAAAGTATCGTACGCTTATACAGGATTCTGTCACACTGGTGTTTTATACTCTGTCACATGCAGGTAGTGGGAAGTATCGTTCAGACAGAAAGTATCGCACCAGTATATAGCGAAGTATCGTACGATTCATTCTCTGACAGAACTGTCGCATAGGCTTGGCAGTGAGTGATTTTGGTCATTTCTTTGCAAGATTTGATTGGGTTGTTTCGGATTTCTGATTTGTTGTGGTAAAACAAAGGTTTACTTGCAGATTTTACTTGATTTTATTGTGCTAACCTTTGTGGGGCTAACAAGTTGTGATTGTAGGTGTGCCCTCATTACTTGAATATTAGCCAAAAATAACGCATATCAAAGCTTCAAATGCACAAGGGCTACTAATCCTTTCTTGTAGGGCTGCCCAAAGCATAAAAACAATCAAGTGCTTGTTCATTGCTTTCATTTTTAAGTGTGACATATATTAGTTGATTCTTTTCTTAGGCACTTAATATCTTGTTGTAGGAGTCTTTTGGTGGTAGGAGAGTATGCTCTTCACCCTTATGGTGAACCATAAATCTTGACCCATCTTTAGATTTTGAAAGCAAGAGGGCTAATTGAACTTTGCTTGGCATGTTTGGGAAAGATTTTTGAGATAGGAGAGTATGCTCTTCACCCTTGAGGTGAACCATAAATATTGAACCTCAAAGGTTAATCCACTTTTTGTTTAGTTTAGAATCCTTTAGTGGACCTGCTCTTGAGCAATCAAGAGGAATGACCCAAGTGGGGACAAGCTAATACCGAACTATTTCGACCCACTATAAAATCAAGGCTATCAAGGATATAAAACCTTGGTAGACGTAGTACTTATCTTCATTTGGTGTGAGTACTTGTGGGATTATGACCATGAGGAAAATGCTAAGCAAGAATGCTTAAGGTACTCTTGTGGCTGCAAGGTCCATTACTTTCCGCAAGGTAAGGAGTCCCTTTAGGGAGCAAGAGGGGTATTATGAACGGAAGCCCTTACTACAAACCATAGATAGAAGCTACCCACTTTTTCCGCTTAACCTCTTGGTGCAAGGATTGATCCTAGTAGACTAACCTAGATCACCCCAAGACTACTCACCATATGTGTTCCTTTGGTTGTGTCATTGGCACTTCCATGACAAAGCCAACATCTATTGTGGGCAACCACTTTGTGTGAGGTGACGGGACATCAAGTGTGGGCCAAGTTGTTAAGTATTGAGCCTTTGTCTTTTTAGGCTAGTAAGTGCTTGAAGTGTTCTCGCTGTGATCTATCTGTGCAAACATTCTTGAACATCAAACATCATGGTAGCATTCATAGTATTTTTTGCTTTGATATCACAATTGCTTGTCTTGGCAAGGTTGCTTTTGCCCTTGTGCAAGTGTTTTTCGACACGTTTGATCACCTACTATTTGCAAACCTGTCTATTATCTACCATTACTGTATTCTGAACTGTGAAATCAAACTTGCCAAACTGAAACATTGACCAAATTTCCTTTAACACTGATATTTTTACATTCACTGGTCAAGAATCGTACAATACTAAACAAACATCACACACTGGTCTGAGTTTTATCGTGCGATTCTTTGTTGCTCCATAATTGTCGCATAGCTTGGCTGGAAAATATCGCACAGACTGCCTGGAAACTGTCACACTGCTTCGTGCGAAATATCATTTTGGAAGATTGTATCATTCTGTTAGCCTGGAAACTGTCGCACAGAGTAAATTTATTGTCTGTCTGATTTGTGCCATTTTCAGTCTTTCTTTGGTTGATCTAGATTTTAGTAAGTCTCTTACCTTGTAGTTGGAAGCCTATTTGTACCTTGGATTCCTATGTTTTGACCCCTTGAATTAGTATCCTTTGATTTCACAAGCGACCTTGCTTGGAATCAGTAAGTTAAAAGTCATCCTTGTTGAAAAAGTAAACCTTTAGATTCTTTGGTAACACACTTGAAGAGTCCTAGTAGTCTCTTGTCCAATTCACTTCTATCAAAAATCAATTTCAATTTCAAATATAATTTGGGTAAATCCATCCTCCTGATCCATATGTGCTAGGATACTTATCCTTTGATTGGGCACCTCTATGGTAGTGTTGGTTTACACCTTTTGCAATTTTCTATCTTACCATCTCTTTTTTGGACAATTGAATACTTTTATTATCCTAGTTTGGTATCGACATTTTGTAGGGTCATCTTATCACCAAGGGTCTTTTCTTTCATATCAATTATGACAAGGTATCAAGTCGATCAAGTAAAATGACCTGAAGTTGTCTTTGACCAGTTACCCTTAGTCCAAACTCGTCAAAAGCGTAAAGGCAAAGAGCCCATCTTTGATCAATCCCCTAGGAGTACCTTGGAAGATTGGTTTGACCCAAAGAGTAATCCTAGTGAGTTGAGTACCTCTTTAGCACCTTTTCAATCAGATATGGACATGAGTTACACCATGACTAGAAAGGAGAGAGAAGCAATGGATCAAAATCTTGATGACATATTCCAGAGACATAGGGACCACATGCTATTTGGTGATGACAATCAACTAGAATCACCCCCTATCAACACCAAATATTTAGATGCCCATTAGAGAGCTGAAAGGTATACAAGACAAGCTCACCAAGACGAATGGTCACAACATGAAGACCAAAACAATGAATCTTGTGATGCTCATGTAAATGCAGCATTTACTAACAACTTGTTCAAACATTCAAGACCAAACTCTCCACTCCAAACTACCTCAAGGTATGCGAGTGAAAGGTTCAAAAGAATCGAACGTGAAAAGAAAGCCTTTTTGGATGAACAAGCCACTAAAGAAGAGAGGTTTAGACTGCTAAAGGTGGAGCAACAAGCCTTGTTAGAATTGGAAAGAAAATCATTTCAAGAATAACAAGATAGGCTTTTAGCCCAACAAATCAATTCCCAATTCAAAAACAAGGGTACCAATAGTGGAAACAACTCTCCACCATCTACTCCTTCAGGAACCCCATGAAATAGAATGTGTTCAAGAACCCCTTCGAGATCTCCTAGTCCTAGAGGAAGAAGGACTTCACAACATAGGAGACAAACATCTCCTAGGAACTCAAGACAACCCTCCCAACAAGCTCATCATGGCTCCCAACATGGAGGTAGTAGTTCAAGTTTTGATGCTCAAGACTTCATGAGGATGCAACAAGAACCACTCTTCCAACAATATGTGGAGAAGTATCTAGATCAAAACAAGGATAAGTTCCTAGAGAGCTCGATCAACAAAGGTGCCAGAGTTCCTTATAACTTTGATGTGGATAGAAAAATCAAGAAACAAGGACCATCCCAAGAAGAGGAGATCAAATAACTCAAGTGTATGATGGAAAAGGTGTTGGCACCTAAGAGTTCTTTTTCACTTGACTCCATCTGTCCTAATCCTTTTGATAGGAGTGTGAGCATGAAGGATTTTCCTAGGAAGGTGGAAATCCCCCAATATGACAAGTATGATGGTAATTGGGATCCACATGACCATGTGCTCCAATTCTACATCATGAGCTTTGAGTTTCACCAAGACGACTCCTATCTCATGAGGTTGTTTCCCAAGAGTCTCAAGGGTCAAGCAATGGAGTGGTTTACCAACATAACTCCCTCATCAAGACTTTTAAAGAGCTTGTTCATAGATTTGTTCAACACTTCACCTACAATCTTTCAAGATCTATCACTATGTTGGACCTATGTAACTTGAAACAAAATCAAGGGGAGTCATTTGTGGTTTTCTTGCAAAGATGGAGATGTCAATGTTCTCATTACTCCAGGATCATTCCTGAGAAGGAGAAGATTGACATTCTCATTAGCAACTTGATTCCTGAGATGCGGTACAAAGTGAGGAAAATGGTCTTTGACTCCTTTAACACCATGGTCGAAACCGCATGTAGAATTGAGGATGTTTTGAAAGAGAAAGGAATTTTGACTAACAACAAGAACAACAATAATGGTCAAAAATTACACTGGAATAAGAACAAGCAAGTGGTTAATGACAGAGTGGTGGACTCTTCTCAACCTAAGGATCAAGTTGTTCTTCACTTATCTAGTGTTGTTCAAGCAATGAAGCTTAACACATCCAACCAACAAGAACATAAGCCAGGGTACTAGGAAAAGCCTAAGAAAGAGAGGCGTCAATTTTCAAAGCTTGGTGATTCCTATGAGGATGTCTTCAAAATGCTCATTTCCAACAATCTTGCACATCGTCAAGATCCTGCTAAACACCATATTCCTGATGTTAAACCTCATTGGTGGGATGAGAAGGCTTTCTGCAAATTCCACAATGGTATTGGACATGACATCGAACATTGTTGGAAACTAAAGCATATTATCCAAGACCTTATTGAGAGTGAAAAGCTTAAGGTGGATGGTTTGAACACTAATGTCGATCACAAGGCTTTCAAGGAACCTTTGCCTAAATATGAGAAGGGGGAAACCTCTAAACCAAAGAGTGGCAAGGCCGAAATCAACTATACCTACACAGCTGCAGAAAATGTGGTCAATATGCTTGAAATGGTGGAGGAAAATGTCAACATGATGAGGGACAAGGATCCTTATGGTTATGATGTGGGATCTCCTCCTATATTTGATGAAGAACCTTTGGTTGTGCTAAGGGGTCCTCACTCTAAAAGGTCATCCCAAGCTCTTAATGTCATCACAAGAACCCAAGGTCTTGTGGTTATTAGAGGTCCTAGTTCCAACTAGTCTCGTAAACAAAAGCAAGTGGCATCCAAGAATGTCACCACCAAATCAACAGTTAATCCTGAAATGAGCTATAATCTTGTTGACCAATTACAGAGAACCCCGACTCAAATCTCAATCTTTGAACTCTTGGAATTGTCCCCAAGACATAACCGTGTCCTTGAGGACGCCTTATGCATAGCAAATGTCCCTACCAACAT
The DNA here is from genome assembly GCA_027943335.1 of Chamaecyparis obtusa. Lineage (NCBI taxonomy): Eukaryota > Viridiplantae > Streptophyta > Pinopsida > Cupressales > Cupressaceae > Chamaecyparis > Chamaecyparis obtusa. The sequence continues at coordinate 4,206,133 of BSBK01000614.1, forward strand.
AGATGTTGACCAATTCCAAAGCATGGTCAATCACATTGCTAGCCCACACTACCTCACTTTTTTAGAGGATGATGACAAAGCTTTGAACCATCCCCATAATCTCACCCTTCACATTGAAGTCATGATCCATAAGACCCATGTCAGGTGTGTGTTGATTGATGGGGGTGCTAGGCTCAATATTTGTTCTTTAAGTTTGTTGAAAACATTGGGTTACTCAGAAGAGGTCATAGATGCCCGAAAGAAGATTACCATAAAATCCTATGATGAGGCAGAAAGGAGTTCTAAGGGGTTGGCTATTCTTCCTGTCAGGATTGGTCCTGTTGAGAAATACATTTTGTTTCAAATTGTTGATGCTGGTCCTCTAGCATACAATATTTTACTCGGTAGGCCATGGATCCATGAGATGCAAGCAGTGCCATCCACCTACCACCAATGTGTTAAATTCCCCTATAATGGAGTAGAAATTTGTATACTCAGGGATAGCACATTATCTATCAATTCCATTTCAATAGGGACTCATGTTCCTCTCAACAGAGAACTAGAGGATTTCAATGCGACTCTAGCCCAGTGCAAAGATAAGTTCAAATCAATGGACCTTGGTATTTGGGGGTATCAACTTGACTCCTTTACAAAACTTCCTATCTCACCCAGGTCTTATGGAAAACCTTCCCAAGAGATGAGACCCTCCTCTTCAGCCATAACCTTGTTTGGCACATTTGTAGAGTCCTCAATTCCTATCCAAGATGAAAAATAAGAGGTAGCCATTGAGGACTGGATTTATAGAGAAGATAAGTACATGCACAATGAGAACTTATCTCCCTCTCCTAAGGCATATGGATGAGGATACACTCTTGTAAAAAATATGGGCTATCTAGGACATGACCCTCTCAGTCAAAGATTAGATGCTAGAGCTAAACCTCTAAATCATTCTCTTTTTGGATGCAACTCTAAGAAGATGGTTGGCCTAGGGTTTGAAAATCATGACAAGAAAACTGCTCCTATCCTTGCTATGATAGATAGTGATGATGAATCAAACTACATGCCCAATTTGACAAACCAGTAGGATATGTGTGAAGATTGGTTCCCTTCCACCAACCTCCTTCAGGGAGATTTAGACAATTCAACTGCCCATACAACAATTTCAAGCTTAGAACATGGAGAATCCACTATTGGAGATCCTATCCAAGAACATCAATGCATGATTGGTGCTCGAGAAGGTGTCACCCTTGGTGATATTAGAGCCTCCACCTCAAGGTGTTGAAAACATGCATGGTGTAAACATCCCAGTCAGGATTTAGCTACTAAATCACACGAGTATGAATGGGAGTCTCTCTCGGATTCTTCCACAGTTGACATGGACGTTGATGTTGTCCATACTTATAGTTCTTGTCCCGAGGTAGCTAACGAGTCACGTATAGGATTTATGGATTTGAATCCGTAGGTCACTTTAGTGGATGATTCTTCACTTGGTAGGAAAAATCTTGATTTGGGTGACTTAGAGGGATACTTGACAGACTCTAACTCTTCAGTCACCAAAGATAATGCCATTCGTATCCACAATCTTGAACCTTCCATTGACCTACCTCTTGCTAATCCTCACCTTATTGATTGGTCCCAACGTTATCAAGAGCCTAAGCTCTTGACATTCCAGAATGACTATGAGATAACCAGCTACCTAAATGCAATTGAACCTGTAGTCTCTTCCACCAGTGAACTGACTACAAGCATGATAGAGCCTGACATCAAGTACCTCAGTCGAAAAATAAAAAGAAAAGAAAAAAATAATAAGAGTTTTGATGGCAAAAACCACTGTGTGGCGGTGTTAGAACCAAAAATAGTAAAAATAAATGACGTATCCAAGGGTGAAAACCTCTTTGAGGCACCTAAGGATGAGGTACTTGATCATCTCCCAAGTTACTTTTAGGATAGATCTTCAGTTCTTGTAGAGCCAACTCAATCAGTCAACTTGGGTACAGATGAGGCTCCACAGATAGTACACTTGGCTCAGTCCTTGTCACCTCTAGAAAGGGAAGCATACACCAAGTTCTTACAGAGGAAGAAAATTAATTTTTCTTGGACTTACTCAGATATGCTAGGATTGGACACTAATCTCATTATGCATCACTTGTCCATAGCTCCAGGTGTAAAACTAGTCAAACAAAAATTGAGGAAAATGCATCCTCACATAGCTCTTTTAGTCAAAGTGGAATTAGAAAAACTCCTTAGTGCAGGATTCATAAGAGCTATTGATTATGCCGAATGGATCTCAAATATTGTACCAGTTTCAAAACATGACAAGTCCATTCACATCTGCATAGATTTTAGAGATCTTAATAGAGCATACCCAAAGGATGATTTTCCACTCCCAAACATAGACATGATAGTGGACATGACCGTGGGTTATGAGATCTATTCCTTGATGGATGGTTTTTCTGGGTATAATTAGATTAAAATAGCTCCTGAAGACCAGGAAAATACTGCATTCACTTGCGCATGGGGTACCTATTGCTGGAACATTATGCCATTTGGATTAAAAAATGCAAGAGCTTCATACCAACGAGCTATGACAACTATCTTCCATGACATGATGCATAAGAATATGAAAGATTATGTGGATGACACCTTGGCAAAATCTAAAAAAATAAATACACACTTAGGTGATTATGGAACAATTCCAAGTCAGATTAAATCCAAAAAAGTGTGCATTTGGTGTTACCTTTGGAAAACTTCTAGGATTTATCATTTCAACCAAAAGAACAGAGGTGGACCTAGAGAAAGTACAAGCAATCTTGGATATGCCACCTCCCAAAAACATTAGCCAAATGAGGAGTCTTCAAGGATGTCTTCAATCAATAAGGAGGTTCATTTCACAACTAGCAAATAGAGCTCAACCTCTCAATAAGAACTTGCATAAAGGAGTTAAATGTATTTGGAATGAGGATTGTCAGAAGAGCATGGACCAAATCAAACAATACTTGGAAAATCCTCCTATTTTAATGCCTCCTATCCCAAGAAAACCACTCATTCTATATGTTTTAGCAACAAAATTTTCCTTGGGGGCATTACTGGCTCAACTTGATGAAAATGGGAAAGAAAGGGCCATATATTACATCAGTTGAACTCTTGTTCAATATGAGGTTAATTACACTAGTATTGAAAAAGCTTGCCTTGCAGTGGTGTTTGCTTCCCAAAAGTTGTGACATTACATGCTTGCACACACAATAGACCTCATAGAAAAAATTGATCCTCTCAAATATTTGCTCTATAAGGCTGCCCTCATAGGTAGACTTGCTAAATGGATGATGATTCTTTCAGAATTTGACATAGAATACGTTGAGCGTAAAGCTATAAAAGGACAAGCCATAGCTGATCAATTGGCTGACTTCCCAATTCAAGATAGTGTACCAATTCAAGTTGCGTTTCCAGATGAGCACCTTATGTACATGACTGAGAGAACATGGAAGATGTTCTTTGATGGCTCTTTTATGCAAAATGGATTAGGAGCTAGAGTGTTGTTTATTTCTCCTCATGGGTATACGATTCCTAAGTCATACAAACTATTGTTCCCATGTACAAACAACATTGCGGAGTATGAAGCTTTGACAAATGGGTTCAAAATGGCTATAAAATGGAGAATCACAGAGCTACATATCTATGGGGATTCATAGCTGATAATCAACCAGGTTAATGAAGACTATCAAACAAAAGATGACAAACTAGTTCCTTATAAGAAAATGGTTGATTCATTGAGACGGTATTTCACATTCATCACATTTCAATAAATCCCTAGAGTAGAAAATAAAGCTGCTGATGCTATGGCTACACTTGCTTCACTCTTCCAATTAGAACAACATGAGTCTAGATTTGAATTCCTGGTGGAAGATCTACATTATCCTATCTATGACTCACAATAAAGCCATGTCATCTATACCCTTGTTGGTCATGACTCATCCCGATAATGTGCCATTTACTCATACCTCTGTGATGGCATTATCCCTGATACTTTTAACCACTCTGAACGAAGAAACCTTACCCGAAATGCCTCTCGCCATACCCTTATCTCTGGTGATTTATATAGGAGGGGTTTAGATGGGGCACTTCTTAGATGCTTAGAAAAGGAGGAATTTGATCAAGCGTTACTTGACATTCACGAGGGCATTTTTGGGGGACATTCCAATGGTCTTGCCATGGCTCAAAGGTTTCTTAGGGTGGGGTACTATTGGCCTACCATGCAGATGGATGCAATAGCTTTTGCAAAATCCTATGAAAAGTGTCAAAAATATGGTCACCTGATACATGCTCCATGTAGGGAGCTTATTCCTTCTATATCTCATTGTCCATTTCAGCGCTGGGCCTTTGACCTCATTGGGAAGATTCATCCCAACTCATCAGGTGGACACAAATTTATCATCACTACTACTGACTACTTTACCAATTGGGTAGAAGCTGTCCCACTTTCTATTGCCTCGGGCAAGACAGTTTCTCTTTTCATCCCGAACCATATCATCTGTCAATATGGTGTGCCTTCTGAGATTATCACTAACAATGGAGGTTAGTTAAAAAATAAGGACCTAAAGCAACTTTGCAAACAATTCAAGATTAAACAACATTGGTCTTCCATTTACTTCCCACAAGGAAATGGACAAGCAGAGGCTTCAAATAAAACCATTCTCAAAATTCTCCATAGAACAGTTCATAAGAATGGTAGAGATTGGCATTTACAAATAAATCTGACCTTGTGGGCCTATATAATGACTATTTGTACTCCTATAGGGGCTACTCCTTTTGCCCTTACTTATGGTGCTAAAGTAGTGTTACCTTTAGACGTGGAGATTCCTTCACTTAGAGTTTCCCTCAAAGGTCTAGTGATAGATGAAGACTACTGCGCCATGAGACTCCAAGAGTTATAATTTCTTGATGAAAAATGTAAAGCATCATTTGACCATATAAGGGTCTATCAAAAGCGTACGTCCAAAATATTCAACAAAAAGGTTCGCCCTAGAGAATTCCAAGTGGGAGATCTTGGCCCTAGAGAATTCCAAGTGGGAGATCTTGTCTTACGAGAAAACCCTAAGATCCAACAACATAGAGAGCAAAAGGGAAAATTCAAACCTAATTGGCTTGGACCATATATCATTACTACTGCTTTTGGGACACGTGCTTATTTGTTGTCTACTGAAGAGGGAGAACAGCTCCCCGATCCTATCAATATCTTGCACCTGAAGAAGTTCTATCCATGATGCTTGTTTTGTCTAGGGGCATCCTTTGTACATATTTATTGATCCTGAAAAAAATTCCCAAAAAATTCACGTATGATGATGAAAAAATCATAAAAAACATATAAAGTCCTGAAAAAAATACAAAAAAAAAAAAATCCAAAAATTGCAAAAAATTAAAAAAATAAAATAGAAAAAGTGCCTTGGTGAAAACTTGGAAATAGGTGCCTTGGTAGCAAAAATACAAAAAAAATAAAAATAAAAAATTTCAAGTGGTGAAAACCTTGAAACAGGCACTACTTGAGGCCTTTACACCCTTGTTTCTTAGCACACGTTCTCGACACTTAGCCTTTCTCCATCATGCCTTTTCCTTGTTGCCTTGGTTTGGAATTGGTCTTTGTCTTTGTCTAGGGGGCATAACTGTGTTAGCTTTGGTCTCTTGGACGCTTTGGTCTTTAGGACATCTTGCAAACGGTGTTTTTCAACACCGCCCCAAATGTGTTTTTCAACACTGGCCTAGTGTCAATTGTTTCTCAACACTTATCAGATATCTTACCCATAGTTTATCATGATATGATATTTTCCACTGGCAAATGCGATACTCAAAGTTTGATTCTATGACCTACACACAGACACTTAAACACTTAACTCACTGAGACTTGCTTGACTTTATTTCTTTGTGTGTTGTCTATGATGATTTCTTTGATGAGTGTTCTCTCCCTAATCATTTTTGATGATGCCGAGCTAGAAGACTGGGGGCACGAGGACATGTTTTATTTATTTTCTACTTGTGGGTATATTTTGTTGATCTTAACTATCATGAGCATTTATGCTTGTTCCACTTGACACTAGGGTCTACAATGTATTATCCTTGACTATTTTTCACAAGTGCATACTTATAGCCATCTTGACTTTCCTTGTGTCTCGATGCGAGTATAATCTTGCCATATTAAACTTAGGGAACCTCACTGCACTGGTCATCTTGACCTACATGTCTTTGGTGCCTAGGTGGGATTCCGACATTTTATCTACTATAGATCATATTCATATACCCATAGTTATACTAGTGTGTATTGTATGATCTTGCGATGCTACCAATAATGCTCGATGATGATTATTAGAGTCTAATGGCTTTGTAACCTTGCAAGTAAACCACTTTTCATAGTATCTTGCATTCTTAAATTCATGTTAGTTTAGTTTTGCATCTTGCATATGGAGAGAGCTCTCCTTTCATCTTTCATAGATTTGTCGGTCAACTGCGCTTACCTTTCACTTTTTCTCGATCATGTCTTTCACTCCTTGTCTTTCACATCACATTCTTTTCCTGTCATCACAAGGGGTTAATCTTATCATCATATCTATATCAACAAAGAGATCATTTCTAGAAACATGAGTCTATATCATCACATGAGAACTAAACATACATCTACGAGAGAGATTATACATGAGCATATATCATACATTTGAGCAATATAACAAAGACAATAAAACTGAAACATCCATCACAAGTGGAAAAAATACACAAGATACATGGCAAATCTAGTAAATCTCATATATATATATGTGTGTCATGATACAAAGTACAATGTGGGATCTAAAATATGGATGATGTCCCAAGATATGACTCTATACATCTAAACCTAGACCTAAGTTTGACTCTCCCCATCACGTGGTGGTGGTGGTGGAGGTGGTGTTTTCGCTCTGTCCAATACCACATTGGATCTACCTACCCTCTCGGAGTAGAGTGGCACTCTCTGTGCCGTAGGGATGACTGCTATATAATCCATGATAATATGCAGCTCATGTTGCCTCTCTCCAGATCTTTGCTACATTGGCTTATGCTACCCTCTCCTGCTGATCTATCTCATCTTGTGCATCTGATAACTGCTAATCTCGCACAACAATGGTGATCCTGAGCTGCTATATCTCAGTCTCTAAAACCTGCACTCTAGCCCTGAGATCCTCCCCTCCCCTCTCTACAGGCTGGTCCCATCATGCATCCACCCATCGGCGAACTAGTCTCATCGCATCCTCCCCCTCATCATCAGAAACCTATCTCCGTGACTATCTTTGGCCACCTGAGTGAGACCCCTATCTTGCTACTCCCCTCCTTCCTCCCCCTCCTCCATCTCCGCCATCATCATCATCTTCATCTTCGCCCTGTACTTGTGGGTCTTCATCTGGCACTATGAATCTAGGGAATGGATGTCTCCACCACTCTGCTCTGTAAGCTACATCAACTCCTGCATCTGCCATATCAGGGAGATAGTCCCGGGGCTCCCTGCGTAGACCTGCAGTCTCCTGTACTGCCTGCTGGTAGTCCAGCATTGGCAGCCATCCCTGTTCCTCCTCATCCCTTGCCTGAGCATACGTGGTAGTCTTCGTAGGTAGCCTCTGCTACCATCAAAATTGCCTCCAAACTTGAGTGATCACAAATCTCTCAACTATCTCAAAGTGGTAGCCTAATAGTGGCCAGCTGCACAGCATATACCCAAGCTCCTGCTCTCGGTCGCTCCATTACTCACAGGCCCTATATGGTCTCCACTCAAAAGCTATGAGCCATCTAGGAGCCTCCTATAGTATGTGAGGTCTCCACTATGGGGCTGGCTGATGAATCCCATATACTTGTAGATGTAGGGACGTCTCTGCTCCCTAGGCTGCACATGTTGGCACACAACAACGATGTGCTCCCATGCCCATACCTGTGCTAGAACAAAACCACATGCCCATGTCCTAGTCTCCTTGTAGACTATCTCATGTAACTCATGGTACATATCAGCTAGGATAGCTGGGCCCCATGCCATCCGTCGAGGGTGTGCTATCAAATCGGCAACCCTCTCTGGCTCCTGTCAGTAATAAGGGCTTGTGCAACTATCGAGCACACTATGCATGGAACCAGGTAATTACGACCAAACTCCTCCATCAGCCCATCCCAAATGAGGTGTCTATCAATGATGGTGACATCCTAGAACATGTCCTGGATGGCCTATCGCCCCTCCATCGGATTCTGATCATAATATTCCTATGTCAACAGAAAAATCATGTCAGTTTCTATCATATGAAAAATTTACATCTATGCACATTTAAAAACATGATTATACTCACCGGATTGGCATGGCTAGGTATCCAGAGTATCCGATAGACGTCCCCTGATGAGATCATCACCTCTTTAGTAGGCAGATGAAAGGTGTTGTGCTCACTGTGCCATCTCTTGGCCAACACCGTCAGTAACCCATGATCTGCCCAAATATGGGGCATATCTAGCAAGAACCTGAATCCCATGCGGATCAGGTCATCTCTCCCAGGAGTATCGAGATCTCTGACACAGCATAGTTTGGTCACTCTCAAAGCCCTAATAAGGAGCATCGGAAAAGCCTCATGCAAGCCATAACCCCAAACCATATGTCAGAACATATCATGATAGATGTCTAAAATCAGTACAAGGAATCTTAAACGCAAAAATTGTCTAGACCCGTGTTATATTGTTCAAATTCAACACATGCAATATTTCTTAATATACTTCTGTGATACTATTTTTGGATATAGTATCATGCGATACTTTCCTCACTAGTGTAATACTCCAAAAATGGGCTATAGGTTCATTAATCTTCTATATCAAGATATCGAACGAAACCGACATCAAAGTCCTAACCTAAGGCACATCGACACATCATCGAATCCTAATTGATTATCTCAAATTTTGCATTGGGGAATATTCCTAGTAATATTCCTAATTATCCTAATTATCTTTGATTTAATAATTATTTGGCAATAAATCCTATTTATCCTAAAGTTTGATTAATTGAATATCCTCAATATTTAATTAATTAGATTTAATTCTGCCACTTATTTAATTGAAGTTAATTCTATTTATTCCTAAATTGTATTATTTAAGTTTGACAATAATCCAAAATCCTATGAATAATTGATTAAATTCTTATTTAATTGATTAAAGCAAGTTGTCAATTTTTAATAATATTGTTTTTGAATAAAAGTTTGAAAAATAATTGATTAACCCATAAATCAATTGTTTTATTTTTCAAAATTAGTTAAGTTGGAAATAAATCACTTTATTTATTAAATTAATTCATATTAAATCATGCACATTCAAGAAAAGCAGACAACTATCAATTATCAATTAAAGCTAAACTCTATTTTGAGTTAAAGTCTGCTTTTGCATGTTTTTGTGAGTTAAATATCCTTTATTTAAAAATAACTCAAAAATCAAGCTGAGTTAATCTGAGTGATTTATGGCTTTTATTCATGCACCTCCAAAGCCCTAGATTTCTATAAAATCAAGGCTCAGCTCATCTCAAATCATCTCATAATTTTGCAAACTCATGCTAGCAAATTGGTATCTGGAGAATCAAAGCTTCTTTGCGAATCAACAACTTTGTGAGATCATTCATTAGCATATCATTGTTAGATTAATTGTATTGCATATCAGTTTTTCATCTTAGATTCTAAATTCATATCAGTTTTTCATTATTATTGCATAGAAAACTAAAAAAAATAGATTACTTTGCATAAATTCCATATCCATCTTTTGCATTCAAATCCTTCATTTAGGTGTCATCGAGGTCACTGGTCTCGGTCTAATCTGAGAATACATACTCGCATCTACTAGAAGGCAGTAAATTGCCTGGTTAGATTAGTTTTCAATTATTTGCACGATTTTGATTTTAAGCTAACCTCTAATATTTTACTAAAGTTTTATGTCTACAGAATAGGTACAAAATTCACACACACATTTCTGGCACCCATCGTGGGGCAACCCACCTTTACATGCTGGTTTTGATTTCTTTTGGAGCTAAAATCCTAAAGTTTCAAAGATTTAATTTTATCTCCCAAATGGCTTGTATTTTTGGTGTAAATTTTTTTTTGTAGCTTGGAGATATATCAGGGAAGCTTTGTTAAAAAATTTAGAATTTTCTGAGATGTTTTAAATTTTTAATAATTTTTTTTCAATTTTTAATAAAAAATTAATTTTCAGCACAAATTAGCATATTTTTTAGAAATTTTTACATTTTCGGAAATCTCTTTAAATTCTATAGGGGGTCCATTTTTTGTGTTTTAAATTTTGATGTAATATAATATCTCAAATAGTCAATTTACAAAAACTAGTCTGTTTTAGTAAAAGGGGTCTCTAGGGCACAAATGAAGAGATTTTTCTAAAATTTTTACATTTTTGGAAAGCTCTCTATTTTTTAGTAGGGGTCTTTGTTTTGGATTTTTATTTTTATGGCAAAATCATATTAAAAAAAATCAAATCTTGTTGACTAGGTCAAATGCAACAAAATAAAATAAAATTTTGTGATGGGTATGCACTTATTTTTCATATGATTCAATGCATGATATGAGTTGTCATTTGGATTAATTGCTGGTTATTATTGCTCCTAATAATTGATTTTTAGATCTAACCCTAGGGTTTTCATAAGTTGAATATACCTTGCATATCTTGTTTGCTTGTCTGCTTGTTAGCTTGTTGGAGAGTTCGTGGCTTGCTTGCATGGAAAATCTCAACAAAAATTGCTAAAATAGGTAAAATCCACTAAGCGCATTGCAAGGAACTCAGGTATTCTGTTACATCTGATAACACTTCATTTTGAGACATAAAATAAACTCTCTTGTGTCAAGCTTGGGTGACTTTTATTGCTTTCATATCACAGACTTCATTTGGGCTATAAAAATGAACATAGTTTGCTTTCAACATCTTTGTTACACATAGTAATTAGGCCCCATGAACACTATTTGTGAATCTTAAGAGAGTGGGTTTCCAGCGAAACTCTTTTCAATGAAGGATCCCTTGTAGGTGGGGAGGATACTGAGGGAGTCTCACGTTCCACTAGATCCGTGTGTCTTCAACTTTTGATCGAGGCATTCTCTCTCCGAAGAGGTTGATAGATCATAAGGGGTTGATGTCATAGATCTTTGTGAGATAATCTTGGTCTTAGCGTGTTGGATTAATCTATCTGCTTTGTTTGGGTTAAAAGTGAAAAGGCTAGGGGATTATGCTCTACTTCCTTTTTGGATAGTACCAGAAACCCAAATCCTTGAATCTGGAACCAGTCTCCATGTGGTATATCTTGTGAGTCACCTTTAGAGAGGGTTAACCGTAGTGGACATTCCCTTAATTGGGTCAACCATGTTGACGAAACCTCAAGTGGTAATAGCCATTTTAGTCATGGTAGTGACAGCCGCTATATAAATGTCCTTGTGGAAGAAATCTTCACAGGTGTGGTTCATTGTTGGGTTGTCAGATCTCCCTAGCAGCTCCTGATTGATTAAATTCTTGAACTATGTCAAAACCTTGGTGCGCTAGGATTGGAGTTCACCCCTTTGGATCATAAAAGTTGCAGAGTCAGACCATTACTAAAAACCCTAGTGAGGCCAAATTTTCATTTTCTAGGAATATGTGTGTTAATGCAAAAATTTTTGGAACATACACAATTAGCACTTCTAAGGATTAGCACAAATAAGTCACTTGATTGTTCATGCGCAAGGTTTCTTTTTCCCTTGATCATTATTTTCAGACATGCTTGAAATCACTTACTTGTTGTTTTGCATGCTTGCTTATCTATCTGGTTACTGAAAATGAACAAATCTATTACAATCTTCAAATATGGACAAATATTTTTGTGAACAATTTTGAAAACCTAAAATTTGCAAAATCTGAAGCAAAATCCTTTATAGTGTCCAAAGTCATCCTAAAATTTCAAAACTCGTATCAAAGCCAAAGTCAAAGTTGTTAGAGGTTGGTCAGATTTGTCAAAAATCTAGTTTTTCCAGCCTATTTCCAGAGCCTATCAAGAAAATCACTGTATCAGGAATAGAGCAACAAATTACTGAGAATCCAATCATTATCCCAAAGTGGTCTTTTGAATCCGATCCAGCCTTCTGTTTAATCGATTTGAGTCTTTATCATCTTATGTCAAAACCTTGTCATAACTATCAATCTTTAATCGATCATCAAAATGACTAATTGTTGTGATATCTTGTCCGCTATCTTTTGGGAATCTACCCATACATCCAGGGCACAGTATCCTTCACCCACGTCTAATCATATCTTCAAACCAATCAAACCTTGACAAGGTTGCATCATCTAGTCATCTTGATTCAATTCATTCTTTAGTTGTCTTCATCTTATTCTTTTGCTTCACCCAAAGTTAATGGTGGAAACTAGAGCTTCCTCTCACAAGAAATCTATGGAAATATCTCATACTTTACCTTTGACTCACATAGGTCCAACTTTTGAGCAACTCCGCGATTGTAGTCTTTACGAAGACAACGGTGTTGGCAACCTTCGATTAAAAACTGGTTACATTCCTCCTTCATCAACTCACAGAGGTACCCAACAAACTCCACCTTGATCTATTTCAGGGAGTCCTAAAACTCCTAACATGTCTCAAAGAATTAGTACACATGAGGAAGAAATTTTTATCACCACTATGATGAAGCAGATGCAAGCTATGCAAGTCAAGCTTAACAAACTTGAGAAAGAAAAGGAACCTAAAGAGTTCTCCATGGAAGCTCTATGCCCTTTTCCATTTGATAAAGATTGTACATGTCACCATGCCCTCGAACAAAATATGAGCAATGTGATAATCTTTTTGATACTTCTTCCATGGAGAGTGACACACCCATCTTTGAAGACTTTGAAGACTATGATGACTATGATAAGGGACAATATAGTGATACCTATGAACCCTCTATTCCTAAGAATCCTCCTCGTTGTGTGTTCCTGCTTACTACAAATGGGCCATCACATTGGACAGATCGTGATGGTGATCCATATGATTCTAATTTTGAAAGACTTTGATGATTTCTGTGATCAATACCTAGATGATACATCTACTTCACTTGAGGAAGAGAAAGCTTACCGTACTGATTATAAATGTCAATACTATAAGGATATCTCCTCTAAGAACTCTCATGCTGAAAATAAAGATTACACTCTCAAGCAAGATCATGTTAGTGAAGGACCTTTGTCTTGTGATGGTTCCCTTCCATCCCCTACTTCCTCCAATACCCATACATTTCCTAAAGCTTCCAAGCCTATCAAATCTTTCAGAAGTCCTTTATCCACCAAATGTCCTAATACTTTTCATGCGATTTCCTATAGTTATCCTCAAGGGCTACCTCTTAAAAAAACTCAAGTTAACCTTCACTTGGCTGTAAATACTTTCAATAATGCTAAACCCAAAGAGCCTAAGCCTTTATACGCTATAATGCCTACTTTAGCTAGTCCTCCACCATCTCTTCCAAAGTCTTCCATAGAATCCCAACATGCTTCCTTGTCCTTAGAAGTGGCTCCATGTCAAGAGGACTCTAAAAATGATAAAGAAAAGAACATAAAGAAAGATCAAGATCAAGAACCCTCCATGTCATCCAATCCCTTTTATGATGTCTCTTATCCACTTCAGGGTTCTTTTGATCCTGCACACCCTTTTTCATGCATTCCACCATGTCTTAAGTCTTCTCCTAAGCAAGATCAAGATACTACTTACACTGTTGAGCTTATTGACAATCAAAATAACCTTACTACACTTGTGCTTTCCAAAGATGATACTTCCATTAAGTTTGGTAAAAATGGTGTTGTTACTTCCAATGTTAAGCCTATTGAAAATCAAGAGAAAAATTATGCGCTTATGATATCCAAAGATCCTTGTCAAGATCAAAGTCTTCCATCTTCTTATTCTACCACTCCATGTTCATTTCCACTTTCTACTCTTCCTAAGTCTTTGCAAGATTTAAACAATTCTATCAAAGAAAGTGCTCATATTCAAGATGTCCACGATTCTATTGAAAATCTTAATGCTCACTCTAAAGATGCTGATGTCCTTGGTTGTCATATACATGTTGATGAACTTATTAATTATCCTTTTGCATCTTCCACTTCCATCCTTGGACCTCTTCCACCACTACTAAGGGCTTCATATCTGCCTTCCATCTTAGGTCCTTATGTCCCTTCACTTTCCCCTCCTAACTCTCCTAATTTTCCATCCATCTTGGGTCCTTACATACCTCCATCTCCTATCTTTCCTCAAGATCAACATAGATGCATACCCTTGAATCCTTTTCACCCACCCACCCATTTAAACCAGTCACATCCTCCTTCTTCCACAAGTCCCAAGTCTTTTGGAAGTAACTTGAATGTTCAATATAAGAAAAAGAAGCAATACAAGAATCCATAAAAAAAAGAAGATCACCATGTCTCCTCTCATAGACATGGAAGTATAAAGTCAAAAGAGATATCTAAGAAAAAAATTACAAGACAAGCATGGGTTCCAAAATCCATCATTAAAGATATTCTCTCTAGATCATCAAAAGGAAATAAAAATCCTACGGCTATATGGATTCCAAAGTCTCTCTTGAAAGAGTTTGGTGTTGAGAAAAAAGTGAAGTTGACATTCAAGCTTCCAAAGGCTTCCACTTCATCTTCTTCCAAATATATTCTTCCATTTCATGCGCCTAAACCTCAACCTCTACTATCCATTTGCCATATTCCTTCACGTATTCTTTCATTCACGTTTTCTCCATCCTCTCACCACTCTTCAAGGTGTGTGTTGATGTTGATCTTGCCTTCCTTTCCATCTACCTTTTCATGATCCTTCCATTCATTATCCTTCTACCTTATATCCTTTTTCCTCATTTGCCTATTCCTCCTATCTTCCAACCTCACTCGCTTTACATAAAACCTTATCCTCTATTTTTATCTTCCATCTCCTTTCCCTATTAGCATCTTTGAGCATATCATATGAATCCTTGGCATATCATGGTTTATCCTTTTAAGGAGCATTATCTAAAAAGCTTTCCTTCTTCCAAAAAAGAGAAAAAAGAGAAAAAAAAAAAGAAATGAAAAAAGAATAAAATTAAAAATGTGCCTTGGTGAAAACTTGGAAACAGGCGCCTTGGTAGAAAAAGTAAAGAGAAATAAATTCATCCTATGGTGAAAACCACTCCCTTGTGGCACCTTGGATAAGTACCATGATGAAAACCTGGCAATCATGCATCATGCGTAGTTCTACATATTTCATCCATTCCATCTTCTCTCTTTGATCTTGACAATGTTGATCTATACATGAATATATGGCTATCTTGTGAGCTATCTTATGATGATCTTGCTTTCATTCCTTCCATGTTTAGCCTTCATATCCATCTTCATCTATTCATTTTCATCTATCACTATCCTTTTCCCCTTTGGTCTTGATCTAATAAAAAAATAACAAAAAAAAAAGAGTAGAACATGATGCTTTGAAACCTCTTGACATGTCTACTCCTTTGGACTACATCCTATCCTTCTTTGGCATTACACTTTTGTGATTTATCCTATGCTGACTTTTTATTGCTTGTCCAAATGCGCTTTACATGATAATTTTTCCCTAGCTTGAGTATTCTTGAAGAGTTTTCCCTTGAGAATTTCTTCCCTTCATTCTCCTTCATTCTCTTGTCTTCCATCTCTTCCACCAGCTTGCCAATCCCTCTTGTTCTCCACCTTGCTAGACATTGGGATTGCATGATATGATCTTGCTTGGGAGTTTGCAATGGAAAAAGATGCTATCAAGTGTACCAAGTATCAGAACAAGTATCAGAACCAGTATTAGAACAAGTATCAGAACAAGTATCAGAACCAATATCAGAACAAGTATCAGAACAAGTATCAAAACAAGTATCAAAACAAGTATCAGAACCAGTATCAGAACAAGTATTAGAACCAATATTAGAACCAATATCAGAACAAGTATTAAAACACCTAATGGGGCTACACATTTTGATTTAGTTTATGGGTCTGAAGTGGTACTGCCTATTAAGGTTGAAATCCCATCACTCAGAATCAGAATGCATGGTCTAGTAACTGATGATGACTACAGAGTGTCTAGGTTGCAAGAACTTGAATTACTAGATGAGCGCAGACAAGCAGCATATGATCATCTTAGAGTATATCAGAAGAGAATGTCTAAAGGCTACAACAAGAAAGTCAGACATAGAGAATTTCAGGTTGGTGATCCAGTCTTGAGAGAGAAACCTAAAAATCAATCACATCGAGAACACAAGGGGAAGTTTGAACCCAATTGGTTGGGTCCCTTTGTTATCATTGCTACTTTTGGCTCTGGTGCCTATCAACTCTCAACAACTGAAGGAGAACAGCTCCAAGAACCAATGAACGTTCTCCATCTGAAGAAATTCTATGCCTAAAGCATTCAGTCTATGGCAAAATGTCTTGAAAAATTTTGAAAAATCTGAAAAAGTCTTGAAAAAAATGAACATCTTGGTGAAAACCTAGCAATAGGCGCCTTGATGATTCAAAACAAAATTGAAAATATCAAAAATATCAAAAAAATTAAAAATATCAAAAATATCAAAAAAATTGGAAAAATGAAAAATACAAAAAAATGAGAAAAAGAAAAAGTGCCTTGGTGAAAACCTGGAAATAGGCGCCTTGGTAGCAAAAATAGAATCTCTGCCAAGATGGTGAAAATCTGGCAAACGGGTGCAACTTGTTTCAAAACACTCCATCTATCAGTGCAATCTTGGTCTTTCCCAACTTTTAGTCTTGCTTTAGTTTGTACATATCTCCTGATTTGTTTCTGCATTTCCAGTTTTCAATAAGTCAGTTTGTACACCAATCGGCTCAAGCGTCTGTATCCTATCAATGTTCAAACTTGAGGGCAATCAATGTCATATCCTATGGTCTCCAGTGTATCTTAGATGTATCATATCTAGTCAGAGTCCTTTGAAGCTTCATTTGAGTCAGTCAGTCTATCTTGTCTCTAGAAAGGATTTTGCATCTACAACAACACAATCAAACATCAAACTGAAAATAATCTATGCTTTTTACATGCTTTTATCTCCTTGTATGCTTACTGATTCACATTGAGATTTTTGCATATTGTGTCCCTTCGAGATCTTCGATGATGTCCTTTACAAGATTTAGAGAGTGATGACTGGGGGCATAATCTTTTCTTTGTCTTCTGCTTGTATGTGAAAATTCAACAACTTTGGAAATTCTGGATTGAAATGGTGTCCGACTGTAAGAGCCTCTATCTCAAATTGGATGGCCATGTGTACCTCAACCATTGATACCCAGAAAGTTCAAGGAAGTTTGATCTAACTATTATCTTTTTGAGCGAGTTCTTTCTCCTACTGTGAAATGCGATCTTACCTAAGGATGTGAACGATAAAGGGTCACTACGGGTAATTCACATTGGATTTAGAATGATCTCTTGAATATTTGATGTGTTTGTCATGCAAGGTGTATTCAGGTCATCACAATGTTTATGTTTTGATGCTTATACAAATTGCTATATCAAAATGGAAATGATATTCAAGTCATCCTGGCGCTTGTGTCTTGGTGCTTATATCTAATTCAACATTCTGAAAATAAAATCAACATTCATATATCCATGGTTGTTGACCAGTGGGTGTTGTATTGATTCTTGCACATACAAATCAATATTCATATGTCTATGGTTTCATAGCTAGTGGGCATTGTATTGATTTATCTGGTTACCTAAAAGTTCAATGATGATAACAAATCAACATATGATCAGTGACTAGGTCCTAGGTCTTAGGTTGCATTTCATTCTGCATGTTTCTTTGCATTTTGCATCTTTGCATGTGGTTGGCTAAACTTCAATGCTTAAATGATTCTTCAAATCGCATCTTCAAATCTAACAAGAACTGAATCTCACACGAAGGTTCCTCCAACGAAACAGCAAGTAGAATCTTTTTTCGGGATCAAAATTAAAATCTGAGATCATTCATATTATTAACTACTTGCATAATCAACCTTCAATCATAGTAGAAATCCATTTTTCAACTTAACTGATTATCTTCCATCAAACTATCAAAATTTCAACCATGGTCAAGTCATGGTCAAACCTAGTCAAACTTGGTCTTCTGGACCTCCAAACGATGCTGAATGCATTTTCAAACGTGTTTAACCATTTTTCCAATCAATTAGCATGCTTCTAAACTATCAAACGCTGGCTTTTCTTGTCAGATTTTAATTTTCATCCTGAAGGGGGCATGGTATTGCATATCATTCAAAGTCTATAATCTAAAGCTGAAATCATATCTTTCCTCAGTAATCAAGACAACAACCATATCTAATTGCTGATTCATCAAAAAGACCTCATCGCTTGGGGCAAATTAATCATCGCTCGGGGCATATCAGATTCATCGAGATCCATATCAATCTGGTATTCTCTTAATCTTGTAAATTGTATCAGTTTTTGCAACTATCGGTTCAATTGTGTTATTTCCTTGGTTCTTCAGAAACTGAAAGGTTCAGATGTGATACCAATGTGATTCAATACAAGGACAATCGGGTCTAGAATCAGTCACTCACTTCTTTGCAATCATAAGGTTCAGAATCAGGCATTTTGACACTTTTTCACAATCATCGGTTCATTGCTGTTATAGTTAACATTATCTTTGGTCATTCAGGACCTATTATCTTCATATCAAATCTTTCAATCAACTTCTGTCTCATATCAATTATCAATTTCAAATCAGTTTCATATCTCTATCAAACACAGACTATCTTTAGACCACTGCGCTTCGCACAGTAATTCAAAGAGGGGCAAAATGTAATACCCCAAAAATGGGCTATAGGTTCATTAATCTTCTATATCAACATATCAAATAAAATCGACATCAAAGTCCTAACCTAAGGCACATCGGCACATCATCGAATCCTAATTGATTATCTCAAATTCTGCATCGGGGAATATTCTTAGTAATATTCTTAATTATCCTAATTATCTTTGATTTAATGATTATTTGGCGATAAATCTTATTTATCCTACAGTTTGATTAATTGAATATTCTCAATATTTAATTAATTAGATTTAATTCTGCCACTTAATTATTTAATTGAATTTAATTCTATTTATTCTTAAATTGTATTATTTAATTTTGACAATAAATCCAAAATCCTATGAATAATTGATTATATTCTTATTTAATTGATTAAAGCAAGTTGTCAATTTTTAATAATATTGTTTTTAAATAAAAGTTTGAAAAATAATTGATTAACCCATAAATCAATTGTTTTATTTTTCAAAATCAATTAAGTTGGAAATAATCACTTTATTTATTAAATTAATTCATATTAAATCATGCACATTCAAGAAAAGAAGACAACTATCAATTATCAATTAAAGCTAAACTCTATTTTGAGTTAAAGTCTGCTTTTGCATGTTTTTGTGAGTTAAATATCCTTTATTTAAAAATAACTCAAAAATCAAGCTGAGTTAATCTGAGTGATTTATGGCTTTTATTCATGCACCTCCAAAGCCCTAGATTTCTATAAAATCAAGGCTTAGCTCATCTCAAATCATCTCATAATTTTGCAAACTCATGCTGGCAAATTGGTATTTGGAGAATCAAAGCTTCTTTGCGAATCAACAACTTTGTGAGATCATTCATTACCATATCATTGTTAGATTAATTGTATTGCATATTAGTTTTTCATCTTAGATTCTAAATTCATATCAGTTTTTCATTATTATTGCATAGAAAACTAAAAAAAATAGATTACTTTGCATACATTCCATATCCATATTTTGCTTTCAAATCCTTCATTTAGGTGTCGTCAAGGTCATTGGTCTCAGTCTAATCTGAGAATACATACTCGCATCTACTAGAAGGCAGTAAATCGTCTGGTTAGATTAGTTTTCAATTATTTGCACGATTTTGATTTTAAGCTAACCTCTAATGTTTTACTGAAGTGTTGTGTCTACAAAACAGGTACAAAATTCACACACACAACTAGTTGTGCGATACTATTTTCCTATATGATAGTTCGCACAAGATCGCACGATGTTTCGTCCAGTATCATGTGATACTGGATTGAACACTTGTGTGATACTTTGTGGACCTGCGAACTATCACACGATAAAAAGTATCGAGGTGTGCGATAATTTCAAAGTGTTTTATGAAATTTTGCATCAATATAATTTTAAGTATTAAAAAACATGTTTTGATTGCAATAAATGACTCAAAAAGCTAGTTTTTCTGAAAACTTACCGGGGCACCATAGTGAGGAGGCCAGTTGTGCAACCGCCTGCACTCGAATCGATGTGTGTGGACTAAAATTGTTGCTTGCTAGGCCATAATCTCTCTATGACCTCTCAAAGTTCTCAATATCACAAAAGACAAATGAATTTGAAAATGACCTTTTTACCCCTTATATAGCATTTTGACTTTTTGACCTAATTTTTGAAACATCTCAGAATTTCACAAAAATTGCACCCCTGGCTAATTTCGACATCCTAGATCTATTTTTGGGATTGAAATCAAAATTTGAGTTCATCGTGATAGTCAAAATCACATTTCAAAATTTCTCCCTTCTTCTGCGCTGTTGGCTAACCGTTTGACGCCTGATCCTTCGATCTTCACTGGGGCATCTTCATTTCTTCATCCCCATCTCTTTCAACCTTCTAGTCTTTCATTCATTTTCATTCACTTCATCTCTCTAAGGTTTGAATTCATTTTTATCCTATATCTTTCTCAGTCAAACCTAGTCTAATAGGGGCACATCTTCACTGCTTGATGGTTATTTATCATCTTTCATCTTCAATTATGATTTCTAGTGGTTTGATCAGATTTATCAATTTACTGTTTCTCCTCTACCTAATTTCAATTTCAATTCTGAGGGGGCAATACCTATCAAACTTCAATCCTTGATTCAACTTTTCCAATCGAACGTTGCTTGAGATTCTTATCTCTTATCTTAGACTTGACAATCACCTATTTACAAGGGTGTTGGCCTTCTCTTTTTCAATCAACTTACCTTTCTCCTGATATGTTCCCATCCATAGAACACATGTCTGGATTGTTTTGTGATCCCAAATCGATAACACACTTCAACTTCATTCTTTGACTTCATGTGATCCCAAATCGATCTCACATTAGTCAAAGAGAGGCAAATGTATGCACCCTAAAATGGTCGCCTAGACTTTGGGCCCCATTCTTTCAATTTATCAATTTTCTGAATCAATATTTTCAATCAAATCAATTTCCTTGATCAAATCCTAATTTTATCATTTATTCGATTATATTCTATGGGCTAACCATTTTATCCTAAGTCTTTATTTATTTAAAAGGAATTCCCTCCTCTTTTATTAAATAAAAAGCCCCCACTTTCCTCTTATCCTAAGTTGCACAAATAAAGCATTATTCTTATTTTATAAAAAGGAGAAAAGGCCTTTTTGTCTCACATGAGGCTCAAAAGTTAACACTTCTTTCTCATTGGAGGAGACTTGTGCACATGGATTGTTCCCTCTTTCAAACTCCATCCTTGATCAAATCTTTTTCCTCTTAATCTCCACCGTCTTTTGATTCTCACTTTCTTATAAAAGAAGAGCTGTCTTTTGATTCTAAAAACTAACTTTTGAATACTAATCTTATGTTGCAGGATTTCTTGGTGACTTTGGAGCTTTGGAGATCTTCTTGCATTCTAGCTTTCATTCTCACATCATAGCTTCATGTTTATACTTTCTTAGCTTAGATTTCCTTTCAAGTCCTAGCTTGGTTCACATAGCTTAATTAGTAAGGCTTGTAATACTTTCATTTTCCTTTCATATCTTAGTTTGCATTCTTCATTTCTAGTATAGCTTGCATTGCATTCTCATCTTGATTCTTGAAGATATTGACATTCTTGCCCTCGTCTCTTTGAATCTGCCATTGTGTAGTTTACTAGCAAGGTTATAGGCTTGATAGCTCTAGCTGAGAGCATTCTTAATATCCTTGTGACTCCATGCCTAGGGAGCTCTAGGTCACTTTCTCAAGATTTCCAATCCATTGATTCTCAAGGAAGTAATGATTTAGAGAAGTGCACATTTTGAGTGTACAATAATTACAAATTAACAATAAGAAGAAAGAGGGCTTGTTTCCTAATTAATATCTGAAGTACCAAGAAATATTCATAAGTTATGAAGCAAAATTTTTTAACAAGAACAAATATCTTCCTTATTAACACAACAAGGTATATATAAAATCACACATGATAATCATGATGCCCTGAAAATTGTAATATATGAAGGAAGAAAAATTACAGTAGCTTCATTAGCATTTTCTTTGCATCCACTGCACATATACTTTTTTTTAACATCAACATCTAATGTTGCAATGAATAATAGTTAGGGTTAGAGAGCAGAAAGCCATTGTGCATGTTACATTTCACAATGTCATCCTTAGTTTGTATTATGCATTGCAAAAAGGCTCATAGGTGAAGGTGATTGTTTTTGCACATGCGATGCATTGCGTACTGCTGGTGGCTGAGAGTTGTGCCAATGACATTGGTTGGTGGTCTAAGGTGCATAGGAGTTGGTATGATGCTAGGTAAGCATTTTTTGGTTTTAGTGTGGCCAATTGTAATTCAAATGAGAATTTAAGTATGGATTTAGAATTGTCATTGATTTTTAATGTAATTGTGGTTGTGTTTTGGAGATTCAATTGTTTCGTTTCTTACCTACATATTGCAAGAAACAAGATTTTGGAGAGAGGCCCTTGTAGATCCATCATTGAGGTCATCAATGAAAGTGGATGGTGTTGATTTAATGATGTTTGAGCCCCTTTTCCCACTACAAACAACATTCTTTAGTAGGAGTAATGGTGTTTGTGCTGATGCAAGGATTCGTTGCAATGTTGCATAAGTAATTAATGTGTAGTTTGGCACTATGACTTGTAAATAAAAGAATTGAATTAGTTAATCTATAAGGAATTTTATTATGTAAAATGCATAAAATTCAATTTGATATTTGGTGGGAATAGCTTACAAAAGCTTCTTAACAAGGATTCTCCATCTTTGAAATGGAGTTGACATTCATTTGGTGCTTGGCTATGTGTTGCCACTATGCCACCCAATGTTCCAATTGAGTAGTTTCTTAGAGAGTGGATAATTTGACATATAGTCATGTCAGGCATGAGTTTTTGTTGCTTGCAGACTTTATCAATGGTTTGAATCTTTGTCTCTGCAGTAAGGTGGAGACAATAATCAACATCACCTCTTTCATATTGTGTTTTTTTCTTTATTGCAAAATTCATTATGTGGACACTTGCACTAGGCAAGAGATGGTTAAGGAATGTATCAATTAATTGGTTGGTGATATTTGTTGTAATAGTCATTTGGTCATGTGTGTCTATGATATTATGCACTATCTACGCTTTTGTTGGGCTTGCAGGGTTTTTGGAATGAGTAGGACTGTAAGTTATAAGTACATCACCTTCAAAGGCAAACTATGTTGTATAGATTTCAATTTTGTTGGATGTGTTTTGTGCTTCCAACTTTAATCTGTGATGAGGCAAGATTTTGTATTTTAGATAATGCAATAAAGTGAAAGTTGATGGAAATAGTCTAAAAGTCTAAAATAATTCTTGCCTTTTTACTTGTTGCCTATCATTAGAGTTGTTGTCATCTTCTAGGGGTTTTCTTGTAGGGTGGAGGATGTGAATAGAGATTTGAAAAATGCATTACAAAATTTAGTACAACAATTGAATATGGAATAAAAAAATGTTAGATTAGGTGAAATACTAATCTTCCAAGAACACCTGCATGCATAACCCTGTCACATGGAAGAAGCAAAGAACAGAAGCAAGAAAAATCTATAGAGGCCAAAAAGCCAGAGACATCTTATGGACATGCAAAGAGAAATTGTATTCCAAGATTATCTATTATGATCCAATAAGTCAATGAATGAAATACAAAGAGGGAATCCTTATAAAAAGATACCAAAACCCTAAAGGTGAAAACCCTAAAGAATAATGAGATGCCTAAGTCTAACTTAAGTGTAGAGAATAATAGACTAATAATTAAATAAATTAATTATTAGCTATAATATGACAACTCTAACACCCCCCCTTAAGTGTAACTTAGGGAGAAGCTAAACAACTAAGGACTAAAAGATGCATGAAAACAAAAATGCATGAAAGAGCAATGGGTCCCGGCAATAAGGCCTGATCAGGTACCCAAGTACAATAAAATAAACTAGATGAAGGAAACAAAGCCTCCAATCTAGGGAATGTCCCAAAGAAAGGAACAAGAAAGAGCATGAAGCATCTCCGAAGCATGTCTGAAAACTCTGTCAGAAGATACTGCTGGAACCCCCACTGAAGTGCATGACCAGGTAGAGAAGACAAAGTCTGAAGAGCTGATCAATCGAAGAGGTGACCTCCAAAAAAACGAATGAACGAGTGTCTATATAGTAGATGAACCATCTCACCGAAATGCATAGGTGCCTAGCCACTGCATCCGCCTAGTACATAGGAACAAAAACTGAATACGTAGATCACTCAACCAAACCAAGGAAGCAATAGAACCAACAGGTGAACCCCCCCATAATGCTGAACTGGGAGAGGGGTGACAGGAACACTGAAATGCAATGCCAGAAACATCTGCAAGAAGAAGAATCAGGAACACCAACAGTGCAACAGAAGTACACACACAGGATGAAGGGCGGTGTCGAAGAAGAAGAATAGATCTTCTGGACACACAGCATGGGCTAATGTCATGGAAGGTACACTCATTTGACAAAGGTGGATGAGCACAAAAGGCAAAACATCATAACCCCCCATGGCACTTTATAACTGAGTGCGAGTACAAACAAACACAAGGAGTACAAGATCCCAGATATGCAAAAGTAGGCACTTTATCTCAGTGCGTTTATAGAAAAAAGAATGCAAAAGTGGAGATATATACAATACTCAAAAGAAGAAGGAAAGAAGAACAGTGAGAACAGAAGCAGAAGTCATCCCAAGAATGGAGATCCGTGGACCTGTAAAAGCCAAGTAGTCCATCTGAGTGTAGAAAAGCAAAACTCAATGGAGGAAGAACCTGGTATAGAATCTTGAAATAAGACCTCTGAAATTGAAAAGTACACTAAACAAGCTTTCCGAAAATACCAAGTTTGCTGAAAACTGAGCCCGAATGTGAGAGCTATAGTGTCCGAAATGCAAAAAGTACCCGTGACTTTGACTGGCAGAAAACCCCTGAAAATGGAAAAATCAAACAACCAAATGGAAAAAAACAGAATGGTCTCGGAACCAGCTTTCCGTTGATATCTCGTTTGTCAAAAAATGCCATCGTATGCTCAAGTTACGGCAAAAACAGTGACAGGTGCTCTGGCAGGCACCTAAAAAAGAAAACCTCTGAATTCAACAGCCTGGTGCAAAAAATAGAAGAAGAATCTGGAAAAAATATCTGCGTATAAAACGACCGTCTTGGAATCATCTTTTCGATGATGTCTCGTTCGCCCACTAACTCCTCCGTATGAGCAAGTTATGCCAAAGAAAGTATCAAGTGCTCCAGGAAGGCAAAAAAGCAGTCCTACCTTCGAAAACATGGTACGAAAAATGAGGCAAAAAACTCGAAAAGAAACCTCCATAATTGTGTTTGTCTCGGAAAGAGCTTTCTGATGATATAAAAAACTCCCAAATACGCCTCCAGATGAAGAAGATATGGCAAAAAAGGCCCAATTACCCCTAAAAATAGCTTCAAAATTTTTTTTAAAAGCCCCTGGGGCTGGAAATGCAAAGCCCCTGGGCGCATGGCGTGCGCAGGGGGCTGGAGCTAGAGCTCCCGGTCACCCATGTGACCGCCGCTAGGGCCTGCAGGGCTTAAAACCCCGCCGGGCGGCCGGCGGAGCGGTGGGCGGAGCTGAGCGGGGGCCGTCGGACAGCGGGCGGCGGGGTCGCGGGCGAGCGGAGCTGGGCCGATGGGAGCGGGCGGCGGAGGGTGGCGGAGCTGGGCCGCGGCTCTGTGGTGGCCGCTGGGTGGCCACCCAAAACTTTATTATTTTTTTTAAATTTTTGACAACCGCCGTCGCGGAGTGCGTGCCAGGGCCGTATGGCCCTGGTATGCAAAAATTTTTTGCCTCAGATGCCACTGTGTCCAAAATGGACAAGTTTTATATGGATTTAGGGGTTTTTGGGCCTTTCGGACACAATGGTGGTGGCCGTTTTTGCCCAAGGTGAGCCAAATTTTGGCTCCCCTCCAAATCCACAAAAAAAACTTCTGAAACCCTTGAAAACCTCCTGCTTCTGAAACACTTCAACAAAACATGAACAGCAAGCAGCAAGATGGCTCTGATACCATGTTAGATTAGGTGAAATACTAATCTCCCAAGAACACCTGCATGCATAACCCTGTCACATGGAAGAAGCAAAGAACAGAAGCAAGAAAAATCTATGGAGGCCAAAAAGCCAGAGACATCTTATGGACATGCAAAGAGAAATTGTATTCCAAGATTATCTATTATGATCCAATAAGTCAATGAATGAAATACAAAGAGGGAATCCTTATAAAAGGATACCAAAACCCTAAAGGTGAAAACCCTAAAGAATAATGAGATGCCTAAGTCTAACTTAAGTGTAGAGAATAATAGACTAATAATTAAATAAATTAATTATTAGCTATAATATGACAACTCTAACAAAAAATACTTGTAAATGTGTTTGTGTGTGTGCAAAGGGAAGAAATGTGAGCAAGAAGAGATAATGGAAATACTTTTTTGTGATTGTTGTCATTTTCTTGTTTACCAAGTTGTTAGACATTGGAACCTTGATGTAGCATGGAGTAGAACCTTGTTAATCCAATTGTCTAGTTCTATTAGACATTACAAAAGATAAAACCAAATAAACTCAACAATAGACATGTCACTGAAATTGTTGATTAAATAGCTATTTAGAAACTTGCAATATAAAGCCAAAAATAATAGAGCTTTTTGTTGTGTGACTAGCATTTAATGGGTGGAAAAAATTACATAATATGGATATATAGTTCAACTCTCCTAGAAAATTAGAAAGGAAAAGAAAGAAACAAACTTTATATCTGCAAATGGACAGAAGACTAGAAGTAGGTCAATGGGGCTCAAAATATATTTAGTTCTAATAGAGAGGCTCAAAATATATTCAGTTCTAATAGAGAAATTTTAGAATAAAAGAATCCCAGATTGCAAAAAAACTAATAAAAAAATCAAAATATGAACATAAACATTACAAGCTATAGCCTAAAATCAAAAATTGTTAAAAACCCATATTGTAAGAGTTAATGAGAAATAGTCTTGTAGAAGAAGGATGTTCCCAGGTATAATCCAAAAACCCTGCAACATCATCCATTATTGTGTAAAGTCCAACACAAAATCTGGCAAAGTTCATAAAGAATGTCTAGCTGGAGGTCTTGAGCTAGACAATCTAAGAGCAAGACAATAGCAACCCTAGGACCATTCTTGCAAACATTTAAATATGATAAAAAAAGCATTAGGATGCAATAAAAATGACATGTATCCATATTGAAAACCCATTTACATCCTAAACATGAAAATAATAAATTGCAACTGTTAATTTTATAAATAAAAGGTGACTTTATTGATTATAAACTAGGATACCTACATATTGTCTTTTTGTAGTTTGACAATGTAGTGTTCTTTTAAAGAAAGAATTTTTAAAAAGACCTATTATTAATGTTTTACTTCATTTTGAAAAGTTGAGGACTCAATTTATTCCTGAACAAATGAATTATAACAATATGCAAATCCTTATCATAAAGAAAAAGTTTAAAGTTTAGCTTAGGATAACTGACAATGTAATTTCAGCTTGCTACACACAAAAATCTAGGATGTGGTTAGAAATTGTCTCACCATGCTCAAAGCAATTAATTGCTTGAGGCTTTGAAATAGTGCACTAGGTTACAAAGATTATATATATGAAGTCTCTTAAGGTTAACTCTATGGCATAGTTTGATTTCCCTAGTGTTGAACAGGGCCCCTAAATTTTGTTCATCTTTCCCATGTGGTTAGCTAGAAGGTTTTTGTATTTATTGTTAAACAAGTCTTACCTCTTTAAAAATCTTACAAGAATTTACTTCATAAGTAGGGCAAAACTATCACCAACGAAGATAGCAATTCTTCTATGTGTTGTCATTGATCTTCTTTGTTAAGTTTGATATATTTGGCTATAGAAAACATTTGTTTTCTTGTATTGAAAAGATTCACAAGTTTTTGAAGAGTTCAAACAATTAGAATCCTAAAGCATAACATAGTTTTAAATACGTTGTGAGACATATACCAAGGATAATGAAAATTGGTTTTTTGATAATTATTCTAATTGTATGATAATTTATCCAGCAATATTGATATGACAAAGTTAAATTCTAATTATCAACAACTATGAATTCACCATTAAGATATTCAAAAATATGAATGACTACAAAAAAGAACAAATAATCATTGTCTTAATAGAATAATAGTAACATAGTTCAATGTCAGGAGCTGGTAAGTACATGATCTGAAATAACTAATAACTGGTATTTAAAGAATCTTAACATCATAAGCATCACCAGTGAACAAATCAGTGTCTAAACATTAGAAAAAGGTATTTGAAATGCACAAATCAACTTTTCCCAGTCTGGGAGATGAGGGTACAAATATTATGATGGTAAAGTTGTCAACTAACTCAAGGCAGAGTCAAAATCCTTGAGATAAGGTTGATGTCTTTACTGGTAAGATTGATATATTTAGAGTTGAACTAGCCAAAACCTGGAAGGTATGCCTTGACAATAATAGTCTTTCTTTTGTCTATTTAGGTATCTTCTACAATATCTATATGGAATGATCCCTATGTTAAGATGATTGAACTATGGTAGGTTCTCAAGTTTCAACATCTTATATACCTGATCAATAAGTTTTCAGAGTGCAAATTGAGTTGTATAGTTTGAAGTAGCTAATCAGTTACTTTGATAATTTAAAAAAAACATGTTATGTTGGGAAATGTTGAAGATTAATTAATTTGCAACAGTTAACAATGCTAAGAGCACCAAAGAGTGCATTGGGTTCATCTAACTTGATATTGTTGTGATAGGACATATAGTTAAAAGCATCATTTTTATATTGTTTCTGCAATTCATATTTTGATTTAAATTTGGTAAGATAGATTTCAATATGTATTTTAAATCTAAATTTTTAGGTCTAACCAAAGGCGTGGGACTCAAATTCAGAACCATTTGGAAAAGATTAACAATAAGATGTGAAACTCATTCTTCAAAATATTTTTTGAAAAAACACTTCAACAAATAAAAAGTATTCCTCATTTCATGGGAAATCTATTTAATAGTCATCAAAATGAAGATGAGGTCATGTATTGAATAGGTAGATTTTCCCAACTCATATCATACTATTTACTTATACGCTAGGAGGCTTGTTATGTGACTCAAGTTTAAGAGTGACTAAACAAGATGAAGCCTAATAATATAGTTAGCACAAAATGATTGAACAAACAGTTGGACAATAACTAACAAAAAATGACTTTGCTAGCCTTTCCAAGAGTCAAGCTTGTGGGTATTTGGATACTAGGAAGGTGTTGTAGTTATGGGAAAATTCACAAGGTATTTAAACATCACACTCAACCAAACGCAAGCCAAAACAATCTCAAATCTTCATAAGATTTATCTTCCTTACTATACTAAGACTGCAAGAAACAACTGAATTTTCCAAATTTCAAGTTGGGTACCTGAAAACACCAATAGGATTCTGATTAGAAAGCTCCAATCTGGATGACTTGGTGTTTGCTTTAGAGAAATGCCAGAGACATTTTATGCACAGATTCTGCTTCAATAATACATACACATGGAGTATCCATTGTGGAGTTTATGATGGTGTTGAAAAGGCAATGAAGTTATATGGGATATTTTGGGTGCTAAAGCAAGTGAGCAGGGGGATTGCTCTACTTTTAAAGAAAATAACATTCCCCATTCTTACAATAGACATCCCATGATAGTAGACTTATTGGCCACTATTAGGAATAATGTAAAGATAGCAAATTGTTGTAGGGGAGGGGTTTTGTCATCTACTGTACAAGGCCCACAGAAATCTATGGCTGCTTTCAAGATGAGAATGGGAGTGACAGTACTAACTAAAATAGATAAGTATAGATCATAAGAAGTTCTAGCCTAGATCCAATTTTGATAAATATCATTATAAATACCCATAATTAGTCAATATTACAGAACAGGGTGTGGAAAAAATGAAATCTACAGAGAAGCGAAACAATTCATAAACCCAAAAGATATCACTGAGTGTAAATAATATTGCCTAATTCAATAAGATAAATCATAAAAGGAAATAGACGACATGAAATCACTTGAATCATTCCTCAAAACAAAAATAAGACATGAATTTCATTTGGGATAATGTGTCATGTGTTTCTTTACCTTATTTTCCTTTGGCCAAGTACCAACATTGGCAGAGTAAATTTGGTTTGAAGGGGGCTCCATTTTTACAGTGCCACATGATGAAGCATTCATTTGAGAAATCAATGCTTAAATTTCAATATTAACTTAGTGTTCCTAGTCAAATCCCAATGTCAAAAACTGACGAATTGTAAAACAAAATTGGATTGAGAAAAGAGAAAAATGCAGGAAACATTATGTACCATTGGCTTCTCTGTTGGGGGACCAAATGGCCACAAAGAGGGTTGAAACAACATCAACTCCCAATGTCAAGAACTAACGAATTGTACAAACAAAATTGGATTGAGAAAAGAGAAAAATGAAGTAAATATTATGTACCATTGGCAAGTCTATTGGGGGACCAGATGGCCACATAGAGGGTTGAAACAACATCAACTCCCATTGACTGACTGCAGTAGATCCACATATTTCAGACCCTAAACCTTGTCGAAAAGTAGCTGATGCCATAGAATTAGGAGCTATAGAGATGTGGGTAACACAGGAATTTGACTCAACTAAATTATAACTAATATTAGTCATATGAACTTGGACATTAACATTAAGCTCTGCAAGGCATATGATCAAATCCCTAGAGGGTAAATCTAGAGCAAAGAGAGTTGTAGGATATGGGCAAGGTGGTTGAAAGGTAGCCTTGATATGTCTACGAAGTTATGCTAAAAAAACAAGGACCTATCCTTTGGATATCCAATAGCCAAGACGTTGAAGGATATTGGACCAAAATCTTTTAAAAAAGTAAAAGATCTATTTTTATTCATATACAGAATCTAAATCCCAATAAAAATGAATTCTACTATTACAACATAGTAAAAAATGTTAAATCAATCATTATAATTCCCCTTGATATGAAATGGCAAGAAATTTTATATAATTCTTCTCCAGAAAATGGCAAAATGCTTGATTTGTTTTAATTCTTGAAGAACATGCCTGCATTCTATAGTTAGTCCAAAACCTAGAAATATAAGATATAATTCTTCTCCAGACAATGGTAGAATGCATGATTTGTTTTAATTCTTGAAGAACATGCCTGCATTCTATAATTAGTCCAAAACCTAGAAATATAGGATATAATTCTTCTCTAGACAATGGCAGAATGTATGATTTGTTTTAATTCTTGAAGAACATGACTGCATTCGATAATTAGTCCAAAACCTAGTATACAAGAGCGTGGATATCTCTCACAAGAAGAAAGTCACTCCATACATAGATCTAGAAGATTTTAGATTATGTGTTCTAATACGATGTTAAGTCTTCTAACCACAGGAAATAGATTCTAGAACAATTGGTTAGAAGAGCAATAAGCAATCAACTATTCTCCTCCCTACCACCAAAGTGGACTACAATTGATGTTTATAAAAATCTAAGATATTGTAGAAAATTGTGCTAGAGACTGGTGAGGTGTTAAGAGAATGTAGCAAAGAGATGGAAATTTTAAACTACATACATAGAACAACAAAACTTGGTCTGATAGGTAAGCTCTATAACTTTTTCTTGATAAATATGGATTGTCACCATGTGCGATTATGAATGGAAAATCTTAAGTGGCAAACTAGACCTAAAAAGATGATTTGGCTGAGACAGGTCTAAAACTTGCATCTATGGACATTAAAATTTAATAATCTTACAGAAAACAAATCTAGTATTCAAATTTCAAATATAAATGAGACTTCTATTCCTACAATAGAATATTGAGGTCTTTAGATATAAAACTACATATTTGGGAAATGAATGTTGTTAAGAAGGCAGAACAAATGGCCACAAAACAGAGATAAATTTTGAATCTACTACAAAAAAGGCCTTACTTTCCTCAACTGGTACATCTCTGAGTTTCTCTATATCACACTTGTTTCCAATCAGCATTGTCACAACATTCATATCGGAGTGCACTGTAGGTGATTCTTGCAATCATTTGTCAGTTTTCTATTGAAAAAATGAATTATAAAAAAAGAATTTTTGAGAAAAATGTGGTCATTGAAAAACCTAAAAAGAGTTAAAATGGTTTGTTAGATTCTGCTCCTTATATGGTAATTTTCATTCTCTTGGGATGTAATTAACAACTTCCCATTGGACCATTCTATGAACACCAAAAGATGCCCCCATTGATATGGTATACCATTGATGTTTTAGGCTTATGTACATGCTGTGAATTACATATAGATTTTTCTATTATTAGTGCATATCCCTAAAAATCTATGTATATCCTAAGTCTAAAAAATCTCAATAAGAAATGTTCAAAACATGATCTGCAATAGGTAATATAACATTTATATTGCTAATAATTCAAATTCAGGGAATCTTGAAATCCTAAAATTTTGAGAAGAATTTGCTTCTGGTAGCTCAACTAATCAACAAATGCTATATTATGCCCATGAGGCTTAGACCATTTTGAAATTTCTTGTCTATATGTGGTAAGCTCCTAATAAATAAATAAAATTAATAGCTACCTATATTGTCATTTGAATTTTATTTATGTTTGAGATATCGTAGTCATTGAATTGTTAATTCCATCATTTCGGTACAATTTTCATGAGTCATCTGCATTTCTTTCTTAATTCAAAATACACTTGCAATGAACGAGCATCTGAGTTTCTAGGTATTTTAATTTTCAAGCAATATCTTACCTATCAAAGACGTTCTTTATTTATTGTGAACTCGAATACAATTGTTTAGAAACTATTTTTTGCAAACTATTGGTATCACAGAGTACATGGATGATGAGGATAGAAAAGAGTTACTAAATTCCTTGAATGATGGAAATTTGGATGGAAAAAGTCTGAAGGATTATGTGGCACTTGAATTGACATATGTTAAAGCCAAACATGATGCAACTACTCGTGAGAGTAATAAAGCAATTGTAGAATCAAAAATTGCTATTGCAGATATGGATACAACTTATGAAGAGAGGGATGTTGCTATTTCTCAGTGAGTATCTCACACCTTGTTGTAGAAGACATTTCAAAAAACATGAGAACATAGATATTGAAGTAGACACTAAAAGGGTGAATCTAGGCATGTCATTGCCACACTGCACTGGTTCCTAGTGCATGAATGGGAAAGAAAGCAAGTTTATCTGTATGTTTTTGGGAACCCAACAATGCATGGTTGTTCCATCACCCAGATCCATAAGTTCTTTAATCCACTATTTAAAAAGGATATACAATAATGTTAGTCTCTAAAATCTATGAAAATAAAGCAGCCTTTCATTGTGTGGAGATGAGAATTTAAAGTGATTGTGATTTTATTACAAAAGATGGAATCTACACTGTGCTGAATTCAATGCATAAGAAATGGACATATTTCCCTGATATTAGAATCTCAATCGGTAGGAGGGCATTTGTGGTTCATTGAGAAAATCCTTAAGAGAATCCTGGAATTGCCAATCCAAAAATAGTAGAAACTTGGAATGTTTTGGGCTCGCCGAACCAGACGGGACATGCTAATTAATATTTAGTCATCAAACCACACTATTACATTAAAAGAAAGAAAAAGCCATTTACTTTACCAATGTATCTTATCAAGTCAATTTCTCCAAAAAAAAAATTATTATTTGAGCTCGAGTTGAAATACAAAACTTTAAAACCCTAAATAAAGTTTCTTGGCCTACGAAAAGTTTCTTTTTTTTTTTGAGTAAAACCCTCATAGAGTTTTTAGGGTATCCACAATTTGCAACTCTGCAAGCTACTAGAGACTCCTAGATTTCATTGTTGGAGCTAGCATCAAACTTACATTTTACTTAACATAGCAATGACAAAAAAGAAATAAGAAATACAATGAGAAGTATTAATTGATAGACAATAAGAAAATAGAGAAAGTCGATCTTACCCCAAAACTCCATTTCATTCTTCTTTAATTTGACTAAAGAAGACAGAACACACCAAAAATCTTATCAATAATGGATGTGAAATTTAGGGTTGAGAAAAACTGTAGGAGTGTTCTTGGGTAGAAGAAAAGCAAGGATGACAATGACCCAGTTCTCAAAGTTGTTGTTGATATTCTATTTGATTTGGGTAAGTCTTTTATTCATTGCTTCTTATTGTCATTTGTGGAAAAATCTATGCACGGGCAACTGTGATTTTCAAGAGGGGAAATTTTTTTAATAACCAACAAAAAATGCAACAGAAAAATGGGCCATTATAATCCCCATTCATTCATTCATTTCTTAGACAACAACACAAAATCTATGATGTTGGGCAGACAATAAGAGAGAAACAACAATTTCTGCAACCCTAAACACACATATTCTGGTGCAACTTAGTAGAAAATACATGGGGGCTATCATTCAGCACCAAAATACAAAGAAAATAAAAATATGAGGCAAGGGATACTAGTGTAAACATATGTCCAAATGCAGTAGAAAAAAGAAGGAACCCATTTTCAAAATTGCAGAAATATAGCTCTTTGTACCACTAAAATCACAAGAAAGAAAAGAAGAAAGAAAATTTTTTAAATGACATAAACAGGAGAAAAATGTCAGTATGATGGAGAAAGAAATAAATTTTTCAAACTCTACTACCTAAAAGAAGCACAAATGATAGCAAATATTCACAAAGTGTGCAACAGCAAAGCAACAAACCTATAAACTATGAAAGTGAAAAGTTCATAGGTAAATCAATCCATGGTGAGGAAAGAAGGAAATAAAAAAGCCAATTTCTGTCATTTGGAAAAATGTGTAACGTACACCAGCAAAAGACAAATCAACATTAACTCACCCCGTACATACATCCCTCCCGAGGAAATGATGGGCCAAAACTTTGTAATTTTTTCTTATAAAAATCTTTAAAACCACTGGGAAAATTGAAAGGGCCAATCAGAAAAAATATTGAATAATGGAAAATTTAACTTTAATAAAAAATATTTGCAAAACTTTGGTTTAGACTATGTATTCACATTTTCCCAAAAGAAAATTAATAGGCAAAAGACAAGTGAAAACATAAGTCTCCTGCCTATATGGAAGGGACTAATAACCGACCATAGTAGGGGTAACCAGTATAGGATATAAGCCTTAGAAAAGATGGTCAGTAAAAAAAAAACTAACTAACCCATGAGAATGTAACACTTAAAGAAATTTTAACCAAGTGCACAAGTCAATATAAAAATAAAAGTTGGCACCAAGATTTGAAGATGCAGAAACACAAGGTTAATATTTTAATAAATCCTAACCCCAAACTTGTTATAGACAATAGGTCTAACACAACCCATGCATGAATTCCATACATATAAACTTGGTTCCTCCACATTTATTCAACATGGCATCCTCTAAGATCTTATTGATCCTTCCACCTCCCATCTCCCTCAAAATGGATTCTCATCTTCTTTTCAGAATAGAAAATTATCCCATTGGAAAAATAATTTGTGAACACATGAACTATCAAAGAAAAAGGTTAGGCATCCAAGAAGAAGGATATGAAATTGTAAAAAAATTTTATTTTAACCAATTGTCAAGGTTAATTGCATTGAAAAAATTTAACATGGAAAAATAGTTTAATGGTAAAGAATATTAATAAATCACTTCATAATGATTGAGATCACTTATAGTGCTTTGTTTTCTCAAACACTGATTAAAGATAGAGTGATTTTTATATTAGAAGATCTAGTATTTCTTATTATAATTTTATTTATATTCATTTTGTTGGAAACTGCAATTGAAGTAATTGTTGTATTGTCATTGATGTCAAACCTTAACTGGTAAGACTATTGCTACTTAGGAAAGTACTATATCTATTGTGAGAAGGGAAAGAAAGGATGGTAACAATAGCACCTAGGGAAAGGTTGAGTTATCTTGATACTACAAAGTGTACTTGACTATGTTGTACAATGATGGGACAATGTATTGTTTATCTTAGTAAGATTGAAGACTAAACTGGTAGGCTTAACCGAGCAAAAATGAAGAAATCATGTTTAAGCCGAGTTATGTTAGGGTCGACGGAGTTAGTGTATGCTGAGAAAAAATCTAGTGTCGACCGAGTATTAGTTAATTGTTGAGGAAGACAGTATATGCCAAGGAAATAGTTTTAGTAGTGACCGAGCGTTTTACATGAAGACCGAGTGGATGATCATAGTATTGACTGAGCATCAACATTTTTTATATTTGAAGAGAATTCAGATTTGGAGTTGACATTGTTGAATTCTTGGATTATGTAAAATGTGTTGACTTTATTTATTGATTGTATGGAAGCATTTAATGCTTTGTAAAACATTTTATTGTAAATCTTTATGAGATTTGAGATGATTCTAGAAGAGGAGACGAAGAACATGAAGCAGGTAGATTCAATGAATCTGACCTAACCCTAAGATCTACAAAGGAGATTAAGCGGCAAAAGATAAGTTAACCTAACAGAGAAAAGTATTAAGGGAACCTAAACATTAGGTATGAGAATGCACGGGTGAAGTAGATGCTGGAAGAATAGTAAGTTTTATTGACTGTATAAGTGAAAAGGCTGAAAGAGAAGTGTGGTGATTGCTTGAAGAAAAGTTCCACGTAGATCAGAGATGGAGATGGCAAAGTTTCAAATTCAGTAAACCAGCATTTGTGTACGGAATTGGATCTGATATTTGCAAAGTAAGTTGTATGTTTTTCAGATCAATACTGCTGCTACTTTCTAACCATTGTAATAGTCAAAATCCTTTTAACAGAGGTTGACCTAATAGTCATATGTTAAATCCTTTGAACAAGGTTGCATTCTAATGGAGTGTATGTAAGTCCTGTAACAAGGCTCACTTTTAATAGGGTGATTGAAATCCTTTAACCGGGTCACACCTGACAGTGTGTATTGTAACCTTTGACAGGGTTGGCTTTTAACCGAGCTCACTTCAGAAGAGTGAAAATAATAGTAGCATGTTACAAAGTGGTTTTTCCCATATTGGGTTTCCACTATAAATCCTAGTGTCAATACTTGTGTGAATGTTTTGGTTTGAACATTTATGTGTTTTACAAGTTAGTTATAGTTGGGTAGTGGACTGCAGTGTTATATGTTTCTATTATTGAATCAATGATGATCGAGTTTATTTTGGTTGCTTGATCTGATTTAAGGAAAATTTTTTGAAGGTATTTTATACATCAGGACCTGAGAACAACTGATTCACCCCCCCTCTCTATTGTTCTAAATAATATTAACACATTCAATGTATATGAATGAGGTTTTTTTTTTTAAAGGGCTCAATTGAGATATACATTTTAGTAATTTCTAAACTAGATCTTATATATATCAAGAGTAATCCTTCTCAAGGAACCTATTTTCATCAAATTGCAAGGTTTGTGTAGGTTAGGGTTGATGAAAATAGGTGCCTTGAGAAGGATTACTCTCAACATATTATATATAGGTATATATAAGCTAGTAGCAATCATGATGCAACATGGAAGATATTTTATGATTTTTATTTTTTAAATAGATAGCGTAAGGGTTACTATTACGGTTATGGTTAGTTCTACTATTATGGTTAAGGTTAGTGGTAGGGTTATGGTAAAGGTTAGTGTTATGATAACAATTAGGTTCATCAATGTAAATAGGGTTAGAGATAAACCTAGGGCCATGGTTTGGGTTAGTGTTAGGGTAAGGATTAAACCTAGGGCTATGGTTTGGGTTAGTATTAGGGTCAAGATTATGATTAAGGATAAGATTAGAATTATGATTAGGAATTGGTTTAGGTTTATGATTATGGTTTACCATTTACAATTATATTCTAGAAATTATGATTAGGGTTTAGCATTTAATGAGTATGATTATAGTTGGGGTTTAGGCTTATGGTTATGGTTATAGTTACATTTATGATTCGGTGTTAAGGTTTAATGTTAGTGTTAGAATTTTGTTTAGGGTTAGAGTTAGAATTATGGTTAGACTTAGGATTAGGGTTAGGCTTTTGATTATGGTTAGGGTTATAATTATTGTCACAATTTATATTTAGGGTTAGAGTTAGGATTATTGTTAGGGTTAGAGTTAGGTTTATGGTTATAATTATGATTATAATCAAGGTTTACGGTTATGATTAGGATTATGGTATAGGGTTTAAGGTTAGGATTATGGTTAGGGTAAGGAAATATATTGTAGATAGTATTATGGCTTAATTAGGGCTTAGGATTAGGATTATCATTAGGTTAGGGTTTAAACATCATGGTTAGTATTATGGTTAGGGTTGGGATTTTGATTAGGGCTTAGGATTAGGATTATTTTCAAGGTTAGGGTTTACATCATGGTTAGTATTATGGTTAGGGTTGGGATTTTGATTATGGTTGAGATTAGGGCTTAGGATTAGGATTACCATTAGGGTTAGGGTTTACATCATGGTTAGTATTAGGGTTAAGGTTAGGATAAACGTTTAGCATTAAACCTAGGGCTATGGTTTGGGTTAGTGTTGTAAGATCACCTAAAAATAGTCTAGTAAACTTTGAGCCTCACTCTAACATTAAACATTAAAATTTAAATACTAGACTAAATCTTGTGCTTAATCAATTTTGCATATTTAATCTCTTATTTATTTATCAAATCATCATTTTATCATTTATTTGATTATATCTTAAAGTTTGACCACTTTATCATAAGCTTTATTTAATTAAGAGAACATGCTCCCTTTTAATTAATTAAAAAATCTTTTAATTAAATAATGAAAACCACTTTGCTAAAAATAATAAAACTAAAATTAAAAATAAAAAGGAAAGTTCAATTTCCAATGAGATGGAATCTTTTGACTTTTGAAAAAGGCTTTTGCCTCTTTATCTTAACCACTCATTATTTTTCCTCTTAATCATGTCCATTGATTTTGCCTCTTGAGAATCTTGAGCACATGGATCAACTAAGATTTAATTTCCACCCTTGCTCATTTCTTTTGGCTTCTTAATCTTGATTGTCCATTCATTTCTAAATCCTTTAAAAGGAGTCTCTCTCATCATTCTTGAGATACCATCTCTTGCATTATCACATCTAGATTGCATTATCCCGTCTCTTGCATCATCCATCCTTATAACATTCTTAACTTCTTGAGATCTTAAATTTTTATTGTAGGTTCTTGGAGTCTTGGCATCTTAGCATCTTGGAGTCTTTTCATCTTTCAATCTTGGAATCTTGCAATCTTGGAATCTTGGAGTCTTGCAATCTTGGCATTATGGAGCTATGACATTCTTAGATCTTTCATATTGAAGCATTGCATCATCATTGTCATTTTCTTTCTTGCATCTAGCTTAATCCATCTCATCTTAGATCTACTTTTCTTCCATTCTTGCATATTATTTTAGCTTAGATCTCGCATCTCATCTTAGATCTATTTTTCTTGCATTCTTGCATATCATTTTAGCTTAGATCTTGCATTTCATCTTAGATCTACTTTGTATTATCATTTGAATCTTTCATTCTATGGTGCACCTTTCAAGGGTCTTTCTTTAAGGTTAATTTGAGAGCCACCATTCATAATATCTTTATGGTTCTTGCACGTCATGGATATGAAGCTACAAGTCGCTTCTTGAGATCTCCTTCTTCATGGATTTTCTCAAGTGTAATGGTTTATAGAGGTGACCTCACTTTTTGGTACACATTTTTTTGGCGACCACCGTGGGGCTTGAACCCATGAATTTTTGGATACTCACTTTGGTTTTTAATGCTA
Organism: Chamaecyparis obtusa; assembly: GCA_027943335.1. NCBI lineage: Eukaryota > Viridiplantae > Streptophyta > Pinopsida > Cupressales > Cupressaceae > Chamaecyparis > Chamaecyparis obtusa. The sequence continues at coordinate 4,246,186 of BSBK01000614.1, forward strand.
ACCCTTGTGCATGTGAGTTGAAGGCAAAAACCCTAGGTTTTTAAAAGATTTGATCATATCTCACAAACTGTTTAGATTTTTTACCTGAAAGTTTTTTGTAGGTTGGGGATGGATAAATGGTGTCTCAGTCTGAAAATCAGATTTTTCTGATAATTTTTCATGAGTTATATTTTTTTTATGAAAATTAATTTCTGGTCGCAAATCATCATATTTTTTTTAAAAACTTACATTTTTGGAAATCTCTCATAATTATACAGGGGGTTAATTCTTTGCATTTTCAATTTTAGATGCAATGACATAACTCAAATAGTCAATGTATAAAAACTAGTCTATTTTGGTAAAATGGGTCTCTAGGGAACAAATTAATGGATATTTCTTAAAAAATTACATTTTTGGAAATCTCATAGTTTTTTAATAGGGGTCTCTTCTTTGTATTTCTATTTTTGGGGCCAAAATTATAGAAAAAAAAATCAGATCTTGTTGACTAGGTCAAAAGAAAAAAATAAATTTATGATGAGCTTGCACCTTATTTGCACATAGTTCAATGCATGATTGGGTTTTATTACAAGTATTTGATATTTCTTATCTCCTAACAAGTGGTTTTGCAAGGTTATTTCTTTCATTTACATATTTTTGTGCCCTAACTTGTGGTTTTGTAGGATTTTCTTGCCAAAAGAATTGCATTGCTAAGACTAATAACAATTGAGATTTTGGAAAATTGCATTGAAGGTATATAACTATATCTTGAAACTTTTATTATTAGATTGTGTGTGTCTTTTCTATTATTAGATCATTTTTCATAGGAACATAGCTTAATGAGTTTTCTTTTGGTAAATGAACACATGCTTGATGTATTTGGGAGACACTAGGGAGTAGTAGACTATGCTCTTTTCCTTTTGAAAAATAAAAAATCTAGACCTACATTAGCTATCCATTTTAATTTCTTACATTTACGTTTAGAGGGCCTTCCAAGAGAGTGATCTTTAGGGAATGACCCAAGTGGGGAACAAGAGAACCTGACTACTCCATCCCACTATAATCAAAAGAATCCTTCAATCCAAAGAGAGGGGAGACTTGGCTATTTTCTATTCCTAATTCTTCTTTATATGTAGGGCTATAGGCCTTAATTTCACTTGAGAAACTATATGGGATAGTCATGAATGGAGTTTACTAAAAACCTTAATTTAGTGGCTACCCTATTGTCTAAAAGTATCCTAATCTTTGTGCAAGGACTGGTCCAAGCAATTTCCCAGATCACCTCAAGATTACATACCATCTCTATTCCTTTGGGATATCAAGTTGTGGGAAATGGTTTTGATACTATCCTTGATCGTAGGTAGTTATTTCTTGATGTTTTTTAAATTTTTGCTAGACTTATGGAAATCTTTGTGAACATACTTGACGCTATTGGAATATTGCAACCTATCTTTAGACTTCACAATTGCTTGTATCATGCAAGGTTTCTTTTGTTAGATTATTAAAATGTTTTCTTATTAATTAAATCATGTTTGATTTAATTACTAAGTCACTTATTATTTCTTTCTAATTAAGCTAAACTTTAGGTATATAATAATTAATTGCTTTATTAATTATTATTGTGCAACCTAGGTTTTACCTTTTTAGGTTTTTAGATCTCCTTTTATAAGGATTGATCTCCTTTGTTTTCATAATAGATTGTGTAACAGATTATTCATTATTGAATTGCAACTTTTGTTTTTGCACATCAAGAATGATTTCTCCTCTCTTGTGGATCAATGCGTTCAGGCCTCCATAGCTTCTTACTTCTTCTCTCTCTTTCTATGACAGGTGTTTTCATGTAGGTGTTCTTGGGAGTTGTGGGTTGTTTAGTCATCAACTCCAATAGATTTGTCCCTTGTTTGATTGTTTCAAGACTACTCTATGCATCACATTTTATTTAAAAACTTGATGTTGAAATTCAAAATTCCTATCAAAATTGGAAATTGTTATCTAAATATCACCTGCAGTAGTGAGAAATATCGTACGACCTTTTATCCATGTTTAACTATCACCTGGATTTGCTCAGGTCTATTGTCTAGATTCTGATCCAAGTTGGTTTGGCTCATATTTTCTCTTAGTTGGTTTAGGAAGTTTATACTTGACTTTTTCTGGTCTCTTGGTCTAAAACTAGTAGGTTTGAGACTGTTTTTAGCTGAAAAGGATCACCTAGATACCTGGGTTATATTCTTGACTAGTAAATTTGTTCACTTGTCTATCCCTTTGGTTATATTTATCTTTATCTTGATGTTATCTCTTGACTCAAGTTACAAGTGTCGTAAATTATAGGAATCTTACCCCATAGCTTGGGCACTTTGTGATCAGTCATCTTAATCTTGTTTTACTCTCTTTTACTATTTTGACAAGTGAACACTTTTCACTTATAAAATGGACATCAAGTTATATTGTGTCATATCATTTCTCTCTTTACATTATCTTTCATGCCTACTTATCAAAATGATCACATCATGAATCCAAAAAATTGGACTGAAGAAGAAGAAGAGATTCTTGCAGCATACTTTTCAGAACAAATCAAATCTTTGAGATATGAACTTCAAAAATTAAAGGAAGAAAAAGATAAATCTCCTAAACAACGTTCTTGGAAATTAGTTTATCCTTTATGTTTACCTTCTTCAAGCAAGGCCATGTCCCACTTTAATAAAAAACCTATCTTTGATAGAAATCCTCTTCAAAACAAACCTATCTTTGATTAAGAACATTTTTATGACAAACCTATTTTTGATCGAGAACATATTTATGACAAGCCTATCTTTGATTGTAAACATTATCATGACAACCTAGCTTTGACCAACCTATCTTTGATAAAGAAAATGAAGAAACAAAGAGAATCTTTACTTCTTTTGGAGAATCTTATGAATCAGCATTGGAAACACTCCTTGAAAACAATATTATCACATTACCTTCAAATACTTCAAGTGGACTTTCATTCTTACCTACTTACTATGCGTATCATCAGAATAATGAACATAAAACTTCAGATTGCATGAGTTGAAACACAACATCCAAGATTTCATTGATGATGACATAATTGGTGGTGAAGATCCTAATGACTCATTTAATGAAGATACTACTCTCAAGCTCAATCAAAATCATGAACCCATGTCTAGTAATGGTTCTCATGTTGCATCTACCTCTTTCATCATCCCTTCATCTGTAAAAGAAGCAAGTCCCTTCAAAATTCCTCCATTGAGCAAAGAACTTAATACTTTTCATGCTACCTATGTATATCCTCAAGGGCTACCTCTAAAAGAGATCCAAGCTAATCTACATCTTTCTACAAGAATCTTCCATGATTCCAAGCTAGTATACATCATTCTACAAGTCTCTTCCTTGATTCAAAGGTCACAGATCCCAAGATTCCTTGTTCTTCAACACCTATCATACCTATCCTAAATTTTCCTTCATCAACCCTTCATGAACCCCTCGCACCTATCCAAACCCCTACCTTGTTCCTAGAAGTGGTTCCATGTCAAGAGGACAATCTTAAGTGTGAAGAAATAAATATCACTAAAGATCAAGATCAAGATACCATCCATCCTTATCCAGTGGTTGACCAAAGTATCATATCCCAAGAATCTCAAGATGATTCCTTTCAAGAAGATATCCCTCCACCTCCTATATCTTATTCATCTCCCAAGAAAGATCAAGATACTCCTTCCATCATTTCTAATGAGCTTATTGAAAATTGAGAGAAAAGTACTCTTCCTACATTATCCAAACATCCTTGTCAAGATCAGAATACCACATCAAATCCTTGTCCTAATCCTTCATATTCATCTCAAAAATCTCTCATCTTTCCTACTCCTCCGTATAAGAATAAATCCTCCCAAGCTTCTGTTGCTCCTATCAAAGCTACACATGAGTCTATTGGTATAAATAAAAATCTTACACATCAGAGGCTTGGCCATACTGTTCACTCTATGGATGCTGATATCCCTATCCATTATCCATTTCCATCTTCCAAATCTATCCTTGGTCCTTATAACTCAAAGTGGAAACCTTCATGCCTTCCATCCATATTAGGACCTTATATTCCTCCATCCACTATACCTCTTGTTCCTAGCTTACCTCAAGATCAACAAAGACATGCATACTTGAGAAACCATACATCCTTTCATCTAAACTCATCATATAAACCTCTCTCATCCACAATTCCCAAGTCTTTTAGAAGCAATTTGGATGTACAACATAAAAATTAGAAATACAAGAATCCACTTACATATGAAGATTACCATGTTCTATTTAATCGACATGTGACTACAAAGAAAAATGAAATATTTAAGAAACCACAAGGGTTATCACAGAAATGAATAAAATCAAAGAAAATATGGGTTCCTAAATCCGTCATGGAAGAATTGCGATCAAAATTATCTCAAAATAGAAAAATCAAAAGCTATGTGGATTCCCAAGTTTCTTTTAAAGGACTTGGATATAAAATAAAATTCAAAGTTGACATTCAAACTTCTAAAGACTTCCACTCCATATTCCTCCAAATGTCCTACATCCTCTCCTTCATCCATCTTGGGTCCTTGTGTCTCAAGATCCACATCACTTCCTATATCAAAACCTCAAGCTATCCAATCTATTTTCCCTCTAGCTTTTCACTATGTTAGGGTTTGACAGATCTAGAACAATATAATAATAAATAGTTATATGTAGAAACAAAGAAGAAAATAATCTGAACAAAGATAACATAGAAATTTAACATGGTTCACCTGCTATGTCCACCTACATATCTTCTCCTTTCTTATTATCTAGAAAAATAGTACATCAATATTACAATTCATTATGCATCTCATCCCCTCACCACCAACAACTACATGAGAGGTCACCATAATATTAACACCCACTACATGATCAGTCACCATAATATCAACAATCTCCCACTTGGAGACTGATCAAGCTCCACACCAAACAATCTCCCACTTGGAGACTGAGTTGAGACGACAATGTAGTACCAGTAACTCCCACTGGATAAAAGACTTTGTTGTGTATTAACTCCATGATCATCAGTCAAGAAGCCCAATAGAAGCTGAGCAAGAAACTAACTTGTCCTTGGGGACTGCCTTTGTGAACATGTCTATAGGATTTTCACTCATGTGAATCTTCTCAAGCCATAATTGGCCATCCTCCAAAATAGACCTTATAAAATGGTACCTGAGCTGTATGTTCTTTGTCCTTGAATGAAAAGAATAATTCTTTGCAAGATGAATGGCACTTTGGCTATCACAGTACAATGGGCAATCTTCCTGCTTCTAACCCAATTCCTCCAAAAAAAATTGTAACAAAATCATCTCCTTTCTAGCTTCTGTAGCAGCTACATACTCAGCTTCAGTGGTTGAAAGTGCATTTACCTTTTGCAATCTAGAAATCCAACTAACTATAGTACCCCTTGCAATGAAAATATACCTTATAGTACTCCTCCTTGTATCAATATCTCCTGCCAAATCAGAGTCAACAAATCCACTTAGAATAGAACTAGATCCTATGAAACACAATGCCTTTGTAGTAGTACCTCTCAAATATTGAAGAATCCATTTGACAACATTCTAATGTTCCACACCCAGATTTCTCATATACTTGTTGATAACTCCCACTGCATGAGCAATATCTAGTTGTGTGCATACCATTGCATACATCAAACTACCAATAGCTGATGAATACAAGATGTTAGACATTTTATCTACCTCTTACTGTGCCTTGGGGCACATTTCCTTAGTCAATTTGAAATGACTAGCCAAAGGTGTACTAACTTCTTTTGCATCATGCATATTAAATATTTTCAACACCTTCTTTACATACTAACTTTGGGACAAATTCAAGGTTCTTTTTTTCCTATCCCATGTAATCCTCATACCAAGGATTTTCTTAGTACCACCCAAATCCTTCATAGAAAATGACCTTGCTAATTTATGTTTAAGTTCATTTATTTGTTTCATATTAGACCCAACAACAAGCATGCCATCAACATAGAGTAATAGGATAATGTAACTCCCATTATCCAATCTCTTAAAATATACACAGTGATCAAAATGACATCTATGGTAACCTTGTTCAACCATGAAACTATAAAATTTTAAATACCATTGTCAGGGTGCCTACTTTAGGCCATACAGACTCTTCCTTAACCTGCACACCAAATTCTCCTTACCCTTGACCTCATATCCCTCTGCCTGCTACATGTAAATTTCCTCCAAATCTCCATGGAGAAAAGCAATTTTGACATCTAGTTGTTCAAGATGCAATTCATCTGCAACCACAAGAATTAGTACAATTCTAATTGAAGTCATTTTTACAATAGGGGAGGATATTTCATCAAAATCTATACCCTTTTTCTGTGCAAAACCTTTTACCACAAGTTTGGCCTTATACCTTTTCTTTCCTCCATCTTCCTCCTTCAGCCTATAAACCCATTTTTTAGGCAAGGCTCTTTTTCCTTCAGGTAAAGGGACTAAGTCCCAAGTCTTATTTTTCAACAAGGAGTCCATCTCCTCTTTCATGCCCAGCTTCCACTATTGTTTGGCATCTACCTGTATTGCTTCTTCATATTCTTTTGGTTCACTAGAATCAGTTAATAAAATAGAATACAAAGAAGGAGAAAACCTTTCAAGAGGTCTACTTGACCTTGTAGAATGTCTAACACTTACAGGAGTTTGTGGGATAACTTGTTGTTGCCTAGCATCAGGTACTAGTGGCATTTCATTTTTAGGAATCTCATCCAACACCACATATTCTTATTTGACCTATTCATGCTTCTTTTCCTACAACTATTCTTTATACATGACCTTCTCATTGAATATAACATCTCTACTTCTAATTATTTTAAGATTTTCAAAATCCCATAACTGATAACCATAGTCATCTACTCCATATCCAATGAAGGTGCATTTTAGAGATTTAGCATCAAGCTTGGTTCTATTTTCTTTATCAACATGGACAAAGGCTTCACAACCAAAGGTTTTTAGAAAAGAATAATTTACCTTTTTTCCAGTCCATGCTTCCTTTGGAATACCACCATCCAAAGGGGCTGAAGTTCCTTTGTTTATCAAATAGACAAGAATGTTTACAACATCTGCCCAGAAATGAAGGGGCAGTCCGACATGTAATCTCATGCTCCTTGCATGTTCCATGATTGTCCTATTCATTCTTTCTGACACACCATTTTCTTGTGGGGTTCTTGGAATTGTCTTTTGCCTTAGAATTCCATGGATGGAACAGTAATCTTCAAAGGCTATGCTACAATACTCACCTCCATTATCAGATCTAAGACACTTCAACTTCTTTCCTGTCTCATTCTCAACCAAAGCTTTACATTTCTTAAATGTTTCAAAAACATCAAATTTTTGTTTCAGGAAATATACCCATATTTTCCTGGTTGAATCATCTATAAAAATAACATAATAATGAGATTCACCAAGATATGATACCTAAGCTATTCCCCATACATCTGAATGCACTAGTTCTAACTTCTCACTCTTCTTTTCTTTCCCAATTCTTAGAAATCTGACTCTTTTCTATTTACCATAAACATAATTTTCACAGAACTCTAAATCAATATTTTTTAGTCTTGGCAATAGATTTTTAGAGTGAAGGATTTTCATCCCTTTCTCACTCATGTGCCCAAGCCTATGGTGCCACATTTTTTAATATGTTCTTGCAACATCTGTAGTAGCTTTCCCTGCATTATCATTATTAGTAGCAGCTAAGGTAGAAAAAGTGTTACCAGTACATAGATATAATGTGCCTACCTTCACACCTTTAGCTACTACTAATGAACCTTTAGTGACCTTCCAGACATTGTGTGTAAACATGACTATGCAACTTCACTATCAAGTTGTCCTAGAGAAATTAAATTTCTTCTTAAACTAGGAACATGCCTTACCTCCTGCAGCATCTAGTCATTTCCGTTCGACAACTTGATTTTTATCTTTCCCTTTCTGAGAATAGGACAACACTCATCATCAGCCAAATATACCTATCCAAAATCACCTTGAGCATAATCTTGAAAATATTTTCTATGGGGTGTAGCATGGAATGAAGCCCCAGAATCTATTACCCATGAATCATTAATACTATCCAAACATAAGATTAAAGCATCTTTTAGAGTATTACTTGCAACATAAGCTTCCTTACTATCATCTTCATTTCCATCTCCTTGTTTATTTTTTCGAGCCCAACAATCTTTCTTTAGGTGACCAAGCTTTCCACAGTACTAGTAATCTTTCTTTCCTTTAGATTTAGAGCATCCTTTCTTTGACTTCCCTCATGACTTATCATGCGAAGGGCCTTTTCCTCTTTCCTTTTCTCTTCCTCTGTTCTCCACATTTAGAGCGGAACCTGGTTAGGTTGAATTTTCACCTTTTCTTTTCCATCGTATTTCCTCGCTTGGGATAACACCAACAACATCATCAAATTTCAAAGTATTTGAACTAGAGACAAACTTACTTACAACCATAACCAAGCTATTCTAGCTTTCTAGCAAAGATCATAAAATTAAGAGATCCCTAACCTCTTCATCAAAGGAAATATTTACCAATGATAGTTGACTGGTAATAGTATTAAACTCATTTAAACGATACGCTAGAGATCCTCCCGCACCCATTTTAATATTAAATAAATGCTTCATAAGAAATACCTTATTCTAAGCTGGGGGTTTCTCATATAACGTAGCCAATACTTGCATCAGGTCTACAGTCGTTGTTTCCTTTGATATGTTGAATGTTTTAGATGATGCAAGACATGAATGAATAGATCCTAGTGCCTTTCTATCCAAAATATCCCAATCTTCTTCTGACTGTGTGGCCACTTTCTTTGTCTTTCCTTCTAATGGCCACCAAAGATCCTTTTGATACAAATAATCCTCCATCTGCATTTTCCATAACCCAAAATTTTGGCCATTGAATTTTTCAACCTTGAATTTGGAATCATCCATTACTCCCATTCAAATCTGAAAGTCCTACCAATCTACATCACAAAACCTCACTCTGATACCAATTATTAGGGTTCGACACATCTAGAACAATATAATAATAAATAGTTATATCGAGAAACAAAGAAGAAAATAATCTGAACACATATAACACATAGATTTAATGTGGTTCACCCAAACCCTAGGTTACATCCACCTACACAGCTTCTCCTTTCTTATTATCCAGAAAAATAGTACATCGACATTACAATGCATTATGCATCTCAGCCGCTAATAACATGCATTTTAGGGAAACCTCTAATATCAACACCCACTACATGATCAGTCACTACAATATCAACAATACCCCTCAAGGTGTGTGTCAATGTTGATCTTGACATCATCTCTACATACTCCTACACAATCCTTATCTACTATTCTACACCTACTTCTTGTCCACTCATTCATTATCCTTCCATTCCCCTTATTCCATCTTATGCATAAATCCTTAGCCATCATTTACCTTAACCTCCATACCTTTTCCTATCATTACCTTATCAACATCTTTCAGCATATCTCTCATCGGCCTTAGCCTATCGTAGCATATATTCCCAAAGGAGCATTACCCAAAGAGCATCAGGCTTGACTTCCTCCAAAAAACTAAAAAATTCAAAAAAATAAACAAAATAAAAAATACAAAATACAAAAAAATCAAAAAATAGAAAATGTGCCTTGGTGAAAACCTTGAAATAGGTGCCTTGGTAGCAAAAGTAAAGAGAAATAAATTCATCCTATGGTGAAAACCACTACTTGTGGCACCTTGGAAAAGTGCCATGATGAAAACCTAGCAAACATGCATCATGCGTAGTGCTAATATGATTTAGAACAATAGAGAGGGGGGGTGAATTAGTTGTTCTCATGTCTAGATGTATAAAAAAAATTGAAAAACTTTTCTTTAAATCAAATCTAACAACCAAAACCAACTGGGTCATCACTGATTCTATAATAGAAACATATAACATTGCAGTCCACTACCCAACTATAACTAACTTGTAAAACACAGAAATGTTCAAACCAAAACATTTTCAAAAGCATTGACACTAGGATTTATAGTGTAAACCCAATCTGGGAAAAACCACTTTGTAATATGCTACTATTATTTTCACTCTTTTGAAGTGAGCTCGGTTAAAAGCCAACCCTGTCAAATGTTATAATACACACTATTAGGTGTGACCCGGTTAAAAGATTTCAATCACTCTGTTAGAAGTGAGCCTTGTTATAGGACTTACATACATTCCATTAGAATGCAACCTTGTTCAAAGGATTTAAACATATGACTGTTAGGTCAACCTTTGTTAAAATGATTTTGACTGTTACAATGCTTAGAAAGTAGCAACAGTAATGTTCTATAAAACATACAACTCACTTTGCAAATATCAAATCCAATTCCATACACAAATGTTGGTTTACTAACTTTGAAACTTTTCCATTTCCATCTCTGATCTTCTTGGAACTTTTCTTCAAGAAATCACCACACTTCTCCTTCAGCCTTTTCTACTTATACAGTCAATAACATCTACTGATCTTATAGCATCCTCTTTTCACCCATGCACACACATACCTAATGCTTAGGTTCCCTTAATACTTCCTCAATTACGTTAACTCATATTTTGTCGCTCAATCTGCTTTGTAGATCTTAGGGTTAGGTCAGATTCATTAAATCTACTCACTTTATGTTCTTCGGCTCCTTTTCTAGAAACATCTCAAATCTCTTAAAGATTTATAATAAAACATTTTTCAATACATTTAACGCTTTCAAACAATCAATAAATAAAGTCAACATGTTTTACATAATCCAAGAATTCAATAATGTCGGCTCCAAATCTGAATTCTCTTCAAATATAAAAATGCTGATGCTCGGTCAATACTATGATCAACTACTTGGTCTTCATGTAGAAAGCTCAGTCATTACTAAAAAATGTTTCCTTAGCTTATACTGTCTTTCTCGGCAATTAACTGATGTTCGGTCAACACTAGAATTTTCCTCGGCATTTACTGACTTGGCCGACACTAACATTACTCGGCTTGAACATGATTTCTCCATTTTTGCTCTATCAAGCCTACTAGTTTAGTCTTCAATCTTACTAAGATAAACAATACATTGTCTCAACATTGTACAACATAGTCAAGTACACTTTATAGTATCAAGATAACTCAACCTTTCCTTAGCTACTATTGTTACCATCCTTTCTTTCCCTTCTTCACAACAATACAATAGATATAGTACTTTCCTAAGTAGCAACAATCTTACCAGTTAAGGTTTGACATCAATGACAACACAACAATTGCTTCAATTGGAGTTTCCAACAATCTCCTTCTTTAGCATTGATGGCAACACCATATGATATCACCTGAATAACACATGGATTACCAACCAATCCAAAAACTTGTCCATCAAAAAAATTTGTAATATCCTTAGCCTCATTTTGATTTAGAATCTATAAGCCTCACTTCTGTGACCATCAGAAATATCTAGATCTTCCTGTATCGTGATCCTTCATTTTAGGTCATCATCTCCTTGCTTTTCTTTTCAGTGTCATGTATTATTATATCATCTTAGTTATCTCCCTCTTTGACAAAAATGCCAAAGCAGTAACTAAAACATACATCCATCAGATGTAGATATTATATGTGCAGCTCAGTGTTTCTCCCTCTGCCATCTTGTTTATGACTGATTCCTTGTCTTTTCTCTTCTTCACAACTCTAGGCCAATCCTAAAGTGTGACAATCTTCTGCATCAATCTGTCAAATATTCCGCTAAAGCATATTTGATGCAATGCTCCTAGCTTAACTAGGAAGCCTCAGTTAGGGGAAGGACCCCTAATTGACTTCTCAAATACTCATGTACTTCTTTAGGTAAAGCTTAAGTGAATATGTCTTCTAATTGTTCCTTTGTATTCACATATTCCATTCAGACTTCTTTATCCTGTACCAATTCTCTCAAGTAGTGATACTTGATTGCTATGTGCTTGGTCTTAGTATGCATCATTGGATTCTTAGAAATGTTGATAGCACTTGTGTTGTCCTAGAAAATAACAACAGGTTCAGTAATTTCTTATTTCATGCCTACCAAAAATTAATTTATCCATACCAAATTTGAACAGTTTACTACAGCAGCAACATACTCAGCTTCAGCAGTAGATTGGGAAATGTAATTTTGTTTCTTTCTCATCCAGGAAACTAATCTCTATCCAAGAAAGAAAGCTCCACCACCAGTACTCTTTCTATCATCTACATTTTCTACCCAATCAACATTTGTATATACTCTTAGATCAAATCCTTCATCCTTCTTGTAAGATAGCCCATAGTCAAAAGTCCCTTTCAAGTATCTCATAATTCTTTTCACAGCCATCATGTGTGTTTCCTTAGGATTGGTAGAGAATCTTGCCACAATCCCAATAGCTAGTGCAATATCTGGTCTACTATGTACAACATACTGCAATTTTCCAATCATGGATCTGTACAAAGTCTGGTTCACTTCTACAGCATCATCATTCTTACATAACTTTTGTCTAATAGCCATAGGAGTACTCACTGGTCTAGAGTCTTCCATCCCAAAAGTTTTCAGTATTTCATTAACATACTTAGACTGTGTAATGAAAATTCCTTTCTTCATCTAATATACTTGTAAACCAACAAAGAGTTTGATCTCACAAAACATGCTCATTTCAAATTCAATTTGCATTTCATTTGAAAATATTTTACACAAAGCATCTTGTCAACCAAAAATAATATCATCCACAAAAAATTTTGCCAACAGAATACCTTTACCTTCTTCATCTTTCATGTACAGATTTCTTGTGTCATTTGTTCTTGAAAATCCAATCTGTATCAAGTAGTTATGCAATCTCTCATACCATGCTCTAGGAGCTTGTTTTAATCCATATAGTGCTTTGTTCAGTTTGCATACCATGTGTCTTCTGTTTGGATCAATAAAACCTTCTGGTTGTTCTATGTAAACTTCTTCTTCTAGTATACCATTTAAGAATGTAGACTTGACATCCATTTGATAAACCTTGAAATCTTTATAAGAAGCATATGCAAGCAGAGTTCTTACTCCTAATCTAGCTATAGGGGCAAATGTCTCTCCATAATCTATTTCTTCTTCTTGTGTGTAGCTTTTGCATACCAGCCTAGCTTTGTTCCTAGTTATTTCACCTTTTTCATTCAACTTATTCTGGAACACCCACTTTGTTCCTATAACTTTTTTTTTTTAGGTCATGACACCAGTGTCCAAGTATCATTCTTCTCTATCTGGTCTATTTCTTCATTCATTGCTTGTATCCAATCTTCATTTTCTAATGCCTCTCTAGTTGACTTAGGTTCAAATTCACACAATAAACATGTTGAATCCTTTGTCTTACTTCTAGTTAGAATTCCAGTATGTTTGTCTCCAATTATTTGTTCAGGCTTGTGATGTCTTCTTACATATTTTGCCAAAATAGGTTCAACTCTTCTCTCCTCTATTTCATTAGGTTCCTTAACAAGATTGTCAAATTTAGCTTCTGAATGCTCGACAACCTCTTCCTGATACTCGGTAGCATTAACTTGTCACTTGACATGTTCTTGTTCGCTTTTGGTACTATTTTCCTGATGCTCGGCAGCATCTTCCTATCACTTGGCATTGCTTACCCGAGACTTGGCATCAGGTGAAATTCTATTACTTGCCTCTTCTTCTTCTTCAATATACACAAAAGATCTATAATCTTTTGGTTCTCTTTTGTTGTCAACTTCATTTCTTTCTGCAGGGTAGAAGCAAAAAGTTGGGTGCCAATTCCGCGGAAGTCCGTGGCTTGAAAATTTGCGCCGCTTGAAACGGGCACCCGTTTTTAAAAAATGGGTGCCCGTTTAAGGCTCAGACATCCGATCTGAAATTCAAAAGCGGGTACCCATTTTTCCAGAAACGGGCACCCATTTTTTTTAAAACGGGTACCCGTTTCTAAAAATAATTTAAATTTTTTTTTAATTTAAAATGTTTTTTTAAACACATTTTTAAATTTATGAAACGGGTGCCCATTTTTTGAATTTAAATAACGGGTGCTTGTTTCTTAAAATATGCACACGGGAGTTTTCACTCTGCCTTAGTTTTTGGTTTGGGATAGGTTTGGTGAGACCAAGCCTATGTCTTAGCCTCCAAAATTTTGGCTAAGGCATTGGAATAAAAATTTTAAGGCTTACCGTAATTTTTTGAAGCCCTTCTGGATCGATTTTTTTGACAAAACAAAAACCCATTAAAGATCTCACTATCACAATTCTAAAAATATAAATTTCATAATAATATGGTTATTTTTACTATTTTTACATTATTTATTAGTCGATAGTGGTACATAAACGTAAAATAGTGAGACTCACTAAAACTTTAATAACTTTTTAATTTTTAAGTATTTTTAAAAATAAATTATATGTCATCAATCTAGATTCAATTCTTTTGAATTTAAAAAAAAGAATTTTTGAAAAAAAGAAAAATTATATTAAATTATGGTGGCCGTACACGAGAGGTTTGAAAAATAAGCTTTATTGTTAATTAAAAAATAATAAAAAATAATTTACAAAATAAAAAAATAAGAAAAAATATTCTCATCAATATTCTATGTCTTAGGTATCTTCCCTAAAAAGGATTTAAAAAAATTTATTTATTTGTGTCAAAATATGGTGGCTGTACACGGATGTGGTATGGTCCTGAAACAGACATTTTGAAAAAGTGGTTTTCAAATATGCCTATCAAAATATAATTTATACCATGTGGGTATTAAAATAAATTATATATTTGAAAAGTAGACTCCAAGTACTACAATTTCTATTAGTGAATTTTTTCGAGCTTCAATCTCTAAGTGCCTCAAATTTTGAGATCAATTCAAATAAATTTTAAAAAATAAGAAAAACACTTCCACTTTTTGGAAAAAATTGGCACCCAACTTCTTGCAGCCACCCTGCATACTCATCAACTTGAACATTCACACTTTCCACAATTTTGTTAGTGTTAGAGTTCAAACACTTATAAGCTTTACTTTTTGTGGAATACCCTAGGAATATGCCTTCATCACTTTTAGAATCAAACTTTCCATTCCTATTGCCTTTTAATATGTAGCACTTGCTTCCAAAGATTCTAAAGTATTTAACACTCGGTGCATGCCCATGCCATAATTCATAGGGTGTTAGATTTGTAACTTTCTTGATTTGTACTTGGTTAAGAGTGTAGACAGCTGTACTTATATCTTATTTCTAGTATTTTTGTACCACATTCTTTTAAATCAATAATGTCCTTGCACAATCCAAGATAGATCTATTTCTTCTCTCTGCTATACCATTCTATGGAGGTGTTCTAGGTGCAGACATCTGTCTTTTGATCCCTCTTTCATTGCAAAATAGATTAAATTCATTTGATGTAAATTTTCGACCTCAGTCAGATCTAAGACATTTCAGGTTCTTACCTGTCTCCTTCTCAACCTTAGCCAAATACCACTTAAAGAATTGAAAAGCGTCAGATTTTTCTTTTAGAAACATTACATGCATCATCTTGGTATGATCATCAACAAACAAGATAAAATATCTAGCACCACAGTAACTTTGTACACCCATAGGTCCACAAAGGTCAGTATGAACCAAATCTAAAATGTTTTTAGAAGTAAAGGATTTTCTCTTAAAACTTGAATTTTTCAGTTTTCCTAACTGGCATTCCTTGCACATCACATTCTCATGTTTCTTCAATCTAGGTAGACCTCTTACTTTCTTCTTCTTACTTATTTCTACCAGATTATGAAAGTTAACATGACATATCCTCTTATGCCATAACCAAATGTCATCAAATTGTGCAACCATACAGGATTCTTCAGATAGGTCAAGATAGAACAAATTACCTCTAGTCTGTTCTCCACTTTCGATCAGTTCACCAGTAGCATCAAATATTTTAGCTTTCTTGTGATGAAATTCCACTCGGTAACTAGTGTTGTTGAGCTAAGCAACACTTAGCAGATTATAATTTAGACCTTCAACCCAATATGCATTTTCACAAGAGATCTTATCATTCAGTTTAATCAAACATTTTCCTCTAACAGGACATGGTGCATCATTACCAAATTTTACACCTTTACCTCTATAATGATGTAAGGTCTCAAACTTACTCTTGTCACCAGTCATGTGATGTGAACAACCACTGTCAATAATCCATTTTTCATTCTTGTTCACATAGGAGATCAATGCAGTTTTCTCATCCTCATCAGATTCATCTTTCATTGCAACATAGACTACCTCAATTTCAAAATCATCACTATTAGTGTCAGTTTCTTCTTCAGCAATGTAACAAGATTTCTTACCTTTTCCTTTGTAGTCTTTGTGCCTTTGGTAGCTTCTGTCATCTCTTCTTTCTTTGTGTTTTCTTTTTGTTTCTTCATCTTTATCATTCTTGTCAGGACATCTAGCAACTATATGATAAACTTTATTACATGCAAAACATATAATAGGGAGTTTACCTTTATATTTTCCTTTTCCCCTTCTCATTCTTCTAGCCATAAGAGATTCTATATCTTCAAGTTCTTCATTAGAAGTGTCACTATCACTTTCATTTTCACTTTCACTTTCACTGATGCATCTTTCTTTTCCTTTCTTTGGCTTGTCCATAACTAATTGTGACTTAAAAGCAGATTCAACATTTCCAATACTACCAATAGTGAAGTTATCATAGTTAGAGAGTTCAAAAGCAGTCAACTTGCCAACCAAACTTTCCAAAGTAAGCACATTTGTAGAGTTACATCTAGATTCCTGAATAGCTGAGATCTTAATAGCATATATAGGATGCAGAGTTCTTAGTACTTTTCCAATTATAGTTTCATTATGAATAGTCCCATTTACTCCTCTAATAGCATTCACAACTTGTTTTATTCTACCACAATATTGTGCAATGTTCTCACCTTCTTGCATTCTCATTTCATCAAACTTAACTTTGAGACTCTCGGCCTTAGCTTTCAGTACATTTAGGTCACCACGATAGATCTTTGCAAGAGTGTCCCACATCTCCATAGCACTTGTGCAATCCTTAATGTCCTCAAATTATGGATAGCTTAGGGCAGATGCAATTTCTAGTATCGCCTGATTATGTTCTTGCTTAGCTCTCATTTCCTTGGTAGTCAAAGGTGTGACAGGTGAGACATAGTCATTCTCAATGTAGTATTCACTCTTCTGAAGTGAGCTCGATTAAAAGCCAACCCTGTCAAAGGTTACAATACACACTATTAGGTGTGACCCGGTTAAAAGATTTCAATCAATCTATTAGAAGTGAGCCTTGTTATAGGACTTACATACATTCCATTAGAATGCAACCTTGTTCAAAGGATTTAAACATATGACTGTTAGGTCAACCTCTGTTAAAAGGATTTTGACTATTACAATGGTTAGAAATTAGCAGCAGTAATGATCTGAAAAACATACAATTCACTTTGCAAATATCAGATCCAATTCCGTACACAAATGCTAGTTTACTAACTTTGAAAATTTACCATTTCCATCTCTGATTTCCTCGGAACTTTTCTTCAAGAAATCACCACACTTCTCCTTCAGCCTTTCCTGCTTATACAATCAATAACATCTACTGATCTTCCAACATCCTCTTTTCACCCATGCACACACATACCTAATGCTTAGGTTCTCTTAATACTTCCTCAATTAGGTTAACTCATCTTTTTCCGCTCAATCTACTTCGTAGACCTTAGGGTTAGGTCAGATTCATTGAATCTACCCACTTTATGTTCTTTGGCTCCTTTTCTAGAAGCCTCTCAAATCTCTTAAAGATTTACAATAAAATGTTTTTCAGTGCATTTAATGCTTTCAAACAATCAATAAATAAAGTCAACACATTTTACATAATCCAAGAATTCAATAATGTCAGCTCCAAATCTGAATTCTCTTCAAATATAAAAATGTTGATGCTCGGTCAATACTGTGATCAACTACTCGGTCTTCATGTAGAAAGCTCAGTCATTACTAAAAAATATTTCCTTACCTTATACTGTCTTTCTCGGCAATTAACTGATGTTCGATCGACACTAGAATTTTTCTCGGCATATACTGACTCGGTCGACACTAACATTACTCGGCTTGAACATGATTTCTCCATTTTTGCTCTATCAAGCCTACTAGTTTAGTCTTCAATCTTACTAAGATAAATAATACATTGTCTCATCATTGTACAACATAGTCAAGTACACTTTGTAGTATCAAGATAACTCAACCATTCCTTAGGTGCTATTGTTACCATCCTTTCTTTCCCTTCTTCACAAAAATACAATAGATATAGTACTTTCCTAAGTAGCAACAGTCTTACCAGTTAAGGTTTGACATCAATGACAACACAACAATTACTTCAATTGTAGTTTCCAACACATAGTTCCTCAATCTTGCACTCTACACTTGGGGCAAGATGAATCCATAGTAGCTATTTAATGTGCACTCATACTTCCTCTTTTTCCTTTGATCTTGACAAGGTTGAACTATCCATGAGCATCATATATCTTGCCATCTGATATCCTTTCCATCAGCTTACTTACTTCCATCCAAGCTACCCTCATCATGATCTTGCTTATCTAAAATTTCCCATAATTATTCCTAAGCATTCTTTCCCTAGTCCCATACCATTCACTCACTATCTCCATCATCCTTTATCCTGATTGTGCTATCCTATGACTATCATATATCCAATTGACTCCTTGGTCTCGATCCAAATTATATATATATATATATATATATATATATATATATATATATATATATATATATATATATATAGAATCTATTAATAAGAGTCTCTTGACATGTCCATTCTTTAGACCACACATTTTCATGACACTAGATCATTATCCTATATGCTACACAACACCACTTCATGATCTTACATTATTATATTTTCTATTTCCCTAGCTTGGGTACTCTTGACGAGACCATCCCTTGGGGTTGCATTATCTTTTCACTTCCTCCATCAGCTTTCTAATTAATCCATCATGTCCTATACCTTGCTAACATTGGGACTCAGATTAAACCAATGTGATCTTTCTTGACAACTGGTAATCTCTAAAAATTAAAAATTGAAAAATGTTCCTGAAAAAATTCTAAAAAATCATATAATGTCCTGAAAAATCATTATCTTAGTAAAACTTGGAAACAAACGCTACTTGAAACCTATGCACTTATATCTATCATCTTGTTGATTTGTGCTTTGAAACTCTTTTGAATTCCATCTCCAATCTCCTTGTTCTGGAATTGATCTTTGTTTAGGGCTAGGAGGCATGAACGATATTCTCATTTGGTGCGTGATGGTGTTTCTTAGTAACTCACACCAATGTTTCTCAACACTAACTCAAAAAGTGTTTCTCAACACTTCCTTTGACATCGAGTGTTTCTCAACACTTATTGGATATGCTACCTTGAGTCGATGATTTATCTGCAATCTAGGATTGTGCAATATTTCTCACTTACAGGCATGAGTCCTAGTGAATCAGTGATTATCTTTATCTTTTTTTACATGCACTTAAATTAAAATGACTGAGTTGTGCTTAATGATATTTTCTTTGTATGTTTTCTATTATTGAATATTTTCATTGATGTTCCCTCCTTGGTTTCTCCATGATGTTATGAGTAGAGGACTAGGGGCATGGGGTATGTTTTCTTTGTTTTCTGCTTGTGGTGTGATTCCAATGATCTTAAGTTGTCTAATAAACTGGGCATCTGAGATAAGAGCCTCCATAACGATTGGAACATCATACATACCTCAACCTTATTTATTTAGACACTTACGTGAGGTTGTAATTATCTCTTTGATTGTTACATTGTGTTTTCTTACACAAAAACTATTCATGTCATCTTAGATTCTTATGCCTTGATGCTTATGGTTACTTGCAACATTAATTTGGAAACCATGTTCAAGTCATCTTGGCCCTTATGCCTTGGTGCTTACATATGTTTCCTACATTATATTTGTTATAGATCATATTCATATCTTCATATTTGTGTTTGCACTAGTGATGGTTGTATGATCTTGCGATGCCCATTAATAAGGCTTGATGATAAAAACAAGGACCTATTTATTGAATCTTGCAAGTTGCACTTTGCATCTTCATAGTAGTTTGCATTTTTAGGGTTCATTCTAGTTTGCATATGAGTTAGGAGAGCGTCTCCTTCATCATTATCAGAAAACTTTGGTCATCTTTTTTCAATGTTCTTCATTCATTTTTGGGATTGAAACTGAAATTCAAGTTCATTTTTCTTTTCTTTTGAGGCTTATCTTTTCATCCTTTAAGGCAAAAATTGATTAGATTTTCTTCATAATCACTTTCCTTGACTTAATGCTAATGCTATACCTTCCTAGTCAACCTTATTCAAATAGGGGAAAAATTTTCATCACTTGGTGGTAAAACTTGGTCTTATGCGCTTATCAATCATCTTGAACCTTATCTTATCCTGATTTGATCAAATCTATCTCATTTCTACATCTCCTCTACCTCATTTTTCTTTTGATCCTGAGGGGGAATGAATAATCTATATTTTAAAGTTCTAAATTGATTCTGCTATCTTATATCTTGACTTTAAATCTCTCTGTTTCAGTGTTCAATTTTTCTTCAACTCTAAATTGGAATTTTTCTATGTTTTCTAGTTCTCGTTCAATCAAGTTCGAGATTAGTTGTCTCTCTATGCTTCATTTGATCAAGTTTAGAGTCAGATCTTTATCAAGTATCTTGTTATCTTTTCTAGGTCTCGTTCGATCAAGTTCAGGATTAGTTTCCTTTTGTGCTTCATTCAATCAAGTTCAAAGTCAGATCTCTATCAGTTACCTTGACATCATCATTCTTTGACTCAATGTGTGTTGGACTATAACTGATGGAATCTGATTGAAGAATCTATGATTAAAGATCACTAAGGAGTTACTGATTAGATATGTAATATGATTAAATCAGTATTATGTTTTCATTGATGTCAACTAGTTTGACAACACTTATCTTGTAAGTTACTATACCGAGACATCTAAAGAAAGGTGAAAGAGATGAAGAACAGAGAAATCTACATGGGGAAAGATGTACATGATAAATGAGGATAAGGAACGCATTGAGTAACTTGTTGATGAGTCTATGACTAGATGATATTGACTTTATTATGTTGCATTAATCTATGATGAAGTATAGAGCTGAAAGACACAAAGTAGTGTTGTCGGTAAATGAAGCATTTCTAGTATACACTGACGGAGTGTAGTATATAATGATCGAAGTATTAACTGAGCAGTGTTCACTGATGCATTTCTTTGTTAACCGAGTGGAACAAAATGAACAAAATGATTAGTTTAGCCAATAGGATTGATGAGCTGTAAAGTACCTCAATTTTAGTGATAACAGATAATGTTTGTTATGAAGATCAACAACTGAAAAAACTAAAGGAAGATCTAATGGAGCATATTGAAACATGTTATTGACACATTAGCCGAGAAAGTTTGAAGTGGAAAAATCTATGAATGTGGTTAAGCGGCAAAATCTGATGGAGGAGAAGAAAATGATTTACTCGTCTATATAAGAGACTAGAATTTCATTATGCAATGATGCCGAAAGAAGTAAAAACTACAGGAATATCGCATGAAAAAGGTTTTCATGCATTCTAATCATACTAGTTAAGTAAGAACTGAGCTGCAAAACAATTACTGAGCTACATAAAACAATTACCAACAAATAGTAAGTTGATACAGTATTGAATCTGAAGTGAAATATTGATCAGAAGGATTTGTATGGACTGAATATTGATCTGTAATTTGCAATTGAAGTTGTATTAAAGTAGATCATTTACTGTTACATATTTAACCATTGTATACAGTCAAAATCTCTTAACCAAGTGGACTCTAAAAGTCTTATGATGTATCATTCATAGAATGAACATTGTTATCCTGTCAACCCCATAGTGAATGCTGGTTGGATGATAACTTCTAGTCTAAAATCCTCTAGCAAGGTCACACCTGATAGTGTGTTTGTAAACCTTTAATAGGGTTGGATCTTAACCGGCCTCACTTCAGAAGAGTGAACAATTTTGGGTTGCCGGTCCCATGTGGTTTTTCCCTTTACAGGGTTTCCATGTTAAATCTCTTGTGTTATGTGTTGATTGTGATATTTGTTTGTTATCATAATTTACATGTTAAATGTTAGATTTGATCGGTAACTGTTATAGTATTAGACTGGTAATCCGTAAAAGCAAAGATAGTGAAATTAATTATTATTTACCGAGGAGAAGAAATAGAAGAAGTTTTTTTGAATTATACATTTTGTTTTAGGACACTGGATAACTGATTCACCCCCCTCTCAGTTATTCTAACAATTGGTATCAGAGCTGTGGTTGCTTAGAATAGAGTTTTAAGGACTTAAGCACAAAGGTCTCAAGATGTATAAGAGGAAAGTACCAAAGCTGAACAAAGAGAACTTCATAGTATGGCAAAGCAGGATGAAGCTGCACATATCTGGAATTGGGAATTCTGCATTAGATCTGATGGAGAATGGCTACATACAACCACCCACTAGTCCCTTAACTCTCGATCAACTGAAGGATAGGCATGAATACAATATCACTATGATGGAACTTGTTGCTGCCTGTACCGATGTGAAATTTGAAGACATCGAGGGTTGTGATACTACTAAGAAGATGTGGGACAAGTTAAATTTGATATACAGTGGAGATCTGAATGTCAAAAGAGCCTGAGCTGAAAGCCTAAGAGGTAGATTTGATGATATGAGAATGAAAGAAGGTGAGAACATTGTACAATACTCAAATAGACTAAAAGAGGTGGTACATGCTATTAGAGCATCTGATGGAGTGATTGATGATGAAACAGTGATAAGCAAGATTCTTAGAACTTTGCTTCTAGTTTATGCAATCAGGATCTCTGCAATTCATGAAACAAGAGCTACATCCAACCTTACTCTTGACACTCTGATTGGTAAACTTACAACCTTTGAATTAAATGACTTTGATAATAGTGTTGTTCCTTCTATTGAATCCACTTTCATGTCTTCTTTGAAGATTAGAAAGTCTAGCAGGAATAATAAGAATTATGATAGTGATAGTAATACCGATGATGAACTTGATGAGATTGAAGCTCTTATGGCTAGAAGATTGCCCAAAGGAAAAGGAAGGTATAGAGGTAAGCTACCTTTGGAATGTTTTAACTATAAAGAAGTCAGTCACATCTCTACTAGATGTACTTAGAAGAAAGATGATGATAGATCTAAAGACCAATCTGAAGGAAGCTATGGGAGAAGAGTCAACAGAGGCTACCGACACAACAATAGAGACAACCGAGATGATAAAGGAAAAAAGGTATGTTACATAGCCGAAGATATTGAAACTAAATATAATTCTAATGATGACATAGAAGTTGTATTTGTTGTAATGAAAGATGACTCAGAGGAAGAAGAGAAACATGAAGAGACAACATTGATCTCTAAAGTAAGCAGAAATGATACATGGATCATAGACAGTGGTTGTACACATCATATGACCAGTGATGTAGAGAAGTTTGATCATCTTGTTGAATATAATGGAGGATCTATGAGAATGGGAAATGATGCGCCTTGTATGGTAAGAGGTAAAGGTTCACTGATGATCAATGATAGAATACAATGTGAAAATGCACACTAGGTAGATGGATTGAACTATAATTTGTTAAGTGTGGCTTAGCTGAACAATTTAGGCCACCGATTGGCTTTTGAGAGCAAAAAGGTGAAGATCTATGATGATGAAGGAAGACTTGTCAGAACTGGTACACAATCCAGAGGTAATCTATTCTATCTTGATATTGATCAGTCTTCTTGTTTGTTAATAAAGGATGAAGATGCTTGGTTGTGGCACAAAAGGTTATGCCATGTGAACTTTGAAAACATGATCAAGATTAGTAAAAAGAAAAGAGTTAGAGGATTGCCTAACTTGACAAAACCTGATCATGCCATGTGCCATGAATGTCAAAAAGGTAAGATGACTAAGTCTAGTTTTAAAAGTAAAGACTACTCAACAAAGAAGATACTTGAGTTGGTTCATACCGACCTATGTTGTCCTATGAGAACTCAGAGTTGTTCTGGTGATAGATATTTTATTCTTTTGTTGATGACTATACTAGACTAATGACTATTATGTTCTTGAAAGAGAAATTTGAAGCCTTTAAAATGTTTAAGTGGTATAAAGCTAAGGTAGAGAAAGAGATTGGAAAACAAATAAAATGCTTAAGATCTGATAGAGGAGGTAATTTTATCTCTGATGAATTTACTAATTTCTGTAATGAGCATGGAATTAAAAGACAGGTCTCTGCACCAAGGACACCTCAACAAAATGGCATTTCTGAAAGAAGGAATAGATCTATAATTGACTGTTCTAGATCATTGATGATACAGAAGAATGTTGCTCAGACATATTGGAGGGAAGCTATCAGTATAGCTATGTATGTTCTTAATTGAGTACAATTGAAGAAGGACACCAACTGAACACCTTATGAGCTATGGTTTGGACACAAACCTACTGTAAGTTATTTCAGGATTTTTGGAAGTAAATGCTTTATTTTGAAAGATGAAAGAAATGGAAAATTTGATTTTAAAGGAGATGAAGGGATATTTCTGGGATATTCCTCTACAAGTAAAGCATATAAATGTTTGAATAAGGTTACAAATAAGATAGTTGAAAGTACTAATGTTCATGTTGATGAGTTTGATGACAAGAACATAGAGGAAAGTACAAAGGAACTAGAAGACTATGGTAGATTCACTTACATTAAACATCCAGAGTATCTATCGACGCCGCAAGCTGTGACAACTGGTCAGTAGGGAAACAATACAGGACAACGGGCAACACAAACCGATGAACAAGATGGAGCTACCAAGCAAGGAAATGACCCTAAGTAGGATGAGCAAGAAAGGAGAAATTGAGTTCTAGCTAGTTTTGTCAGAAGACATCATCTTGAGACACAAATCATTGGAGACAGACATGTTGGAATGCAAACTAGAAGCAAAACAAGACAAGGTATATGTCTAGTTTGTGAATTTGAACCTAAAAATGTGAAAGTTGCATTAGAGAATGAAGAATGGGTTAATGCAATGAAGGATGAAATAGAGAAAATAGAGAAGAACAAAGCCTTGTTCTTAGTACCTTGACCTAAAGATAATAATGTTATCGGTACTAAGTGGATATTTAGGAATAAATTAAATGAAAATGGTGAAGTCACATGAAATAAAGCTAGATTGGTATGCAAGGGATATGCACATGAAGAAGACATTGACTATGGTGAAACATTTGCACCTATTGCTAGATTGGAAGGAGTTATAATGCTAATTGCATATGCTTCACACAAGAAATTCAAAGTCTATCAAATGGATGTGAAGTCAGCATTTCTAAATGGTATACTTGAAGAAGAGGTCTACATCGAACAACCTGAAGGATTTGTTGATCCTAACAATGAAGACATGGTATGTAGATTACATAAAGCTTTATATGGCTTGAAGCAAGCACCTAGATCATGGTATGAAAGACTGCATACTTACTTGTTAAGTATTGGATTTGCTAGAACAAGTGAAAACAACAATCTGTATATGAAAGGTGATACTGATGATACTATTATCATTATTGAAATATTTATTGATGATATTATTTTTGGAGGCTCAGATCTTGTATGCAAGACATTTTCTAATGAAATGCAAAAGGAATTTGAAATGTCTATGTTTGGAGAGATTAAGTTCTCTCTTGGACTACAAGTGATTCAACAGAGTGATGGAATATTCATCACACAATCTAAATACATAAAGGAAGTACTGAAGACATTTGGCATGGAAGATGCTAAACCTGTGGGAACACTGATGGCTATTAGATGCAAATTGACAAAGGAAGATGAAACTATAGAGGTAAACCAGACACTTTACCGATCCATGATTGGTAAGTTAATGTACGTAGTTCACAGTAGACCAGATATAGCACATGTTGTGGGTATTGTTGCAAGATTTTCTACTAATCCTAGAGAATCACACATGATAGCTACAAAAAGGATCTTAAGATACCTGATGAAAATAGAGAATTATGGATTATGGTATCCTAAGGAAGGGAAGTTTGAAATGAAAGTTTACACCGATGCTGATTGGGCTGGAAATGTGGATGATAGAAAAAGCACCACCAGAGGAGCATTTTTCTTTGGTGAAAGACTTGTAACCTAGACAAGTAAAAAGTAGGCTTGTATTTCTCAGTCTATAGCTGAAGCTGAGTATGTTACTGCTATTACTAACTATTCAAAGATTGCATATATCAAGAAAGTGTTGGAAGGGACGAATGAGGTAATCACTGACCTGGTGATTATATATTGTGACAACACTAGTGCTATTAATATTTCAAAGAATCCTATGATGAACTCTAAGACAAAGCATATATCTATTAAGTATCATTACTTAAGAGAACAAGTGCAAGAGAAGCAAGTGAAGTTAGAATTTGTCACATCTAAAGAACAACTTGCAGATATTTTTACAAAGCCTCTATCGAAGGACAGATTTGAATACTTGAGGACTAGACTTGGGGTTTGTCCCTTGCCTATTGGTCACTAAGGTGATCTAGTTGTTGCATCAAACTACTTTTATCAGAAGATCATTCATGTTGATGCAACATAGTTCATAGTTTGAATCATGTTGAAGGTTGTGATTAAGTTTGGAGAACTTGAACCGATTAGGATATCAGTATACAGAGATATAGAGGAGGACATAATTGTTTGATTATTTGTTTCTTTGGCATTGCTGTCAAAGGGAGAGATAAATAATATGAAAAGGGACAAGCATCAATGAGAATTATCTAAGGGAGAGACAATCTGAATGAGACAGAGTATTGAAGATCAGTTACAGAGAACAAAAGCAGGAATAGGAGAACTGAAAAGAGAACTAAAAAGATCACAACTACAGAATGGTAAAGCTATATTATCTAATGTTGTTTAGTAACATAGTGATTAAACATATTAAGTCTATTTTGACTTACAACATTTTGTTCACAAAGTTGTAGAATATATGTTTGGTATGTGTATGGTACATTTCATATTACTTGAGTTGCCATCAATGCCTAAGGGAGAGATTGTTGGACTACAACTGATTTGGAATCTAATTGAAGAATCTATGATTAAAGATCACTGAGGAGTTGTTGATTAGATATGTAATATGATTAAATCAATATTATGTTGTCATTGATGTCAACTAGTTTGACAACACTTATCTTGTAAGTTACTATACCGAGACATCTGAAGAAAGGTGAAAGAGATGAAGAACAAAGAAATCTACATGGGGAAAGATGTACATGATAGATGAGGATAAGGAGCACATTGAGTAACTTGTTGATGAGTCTATGACTAGATGATATTGACTTTATTATGTTGCATTCATCTATGATGAAGTATAGAGTTGAAAGACACAAAGCAGTGTTGTCGGTAAATGAAGCATTTGTAGTATACACAAACAGAATGTAGTATATACTGATCGAAGTATTAATCAAGCAGTGTTCACCGATGCATTTCTTTGTTAACCGAGCGGAACAAAATGAACTAAATGATTAGTTTAGCTGATAGGATTGATGAGCTATAAAGTACCTCAATTTCAGTGATAACAGATAATGTTTGTTATGAAGATCAATGGCTAACAAAATTAAATGAAGATATAATGGAGCAGATTGAAACGTGTTATTAACACCTCAGCTGATAAATTTTGAAGTGGAAAAATATATGAATGTGGTTAAGTGGAAAAATCTGGTGGAGGAGAAGAAAATAATTTACTCGTCTATATAAGAGACTACAATTTCATTATGGAATGATGCTAGAAGAAGTAAAAACTATAGGAATATCATGTGAACAAGGTTTTCATGCATTCTTGCTATACTGGTTAAGTAAGAACCGAGCTGCAGAATAATTACCAAGCTACAGAGAACAATTACTGATGGACAGTAAGTTGATACAGTATTGAATCTGAAGTGAAATATTGAGTAGAAGGATTTGTATGGACTGAATTTTGATCTATAATCTACAATTGAAGTTGTATTAAAGAAGATCATTTACTGTTACATATTTAACCATTGTATACAGTCAAAATCTCTTAACCGAGTGGACTCTGAAAGTCTTATGATGTATCATTCATAGAATGAACATTGCTATCCTATCAACCCCATAGTGAATGCTGGTTGGACGATAACTTCTAGTCTAAAATCCTCTAACAAGGTCACACCTGATAGTGTGTTTGTAAACCTTTAACAGGGTTGGGTCTTAACTGACCTCACTTCAGAAGAGTGAACAATTTTGGGTTGCTGGTCCTAGGTGGTTTTTCCCTTTACAAGGTTTCCACGTTAAATCTCTTGTGTTATGTGTTGATTGTGATATTTGTTTGTTATCATACTTTACATGTTATATGTTAGATTTGATCGGTAACTATTATAGTATTAGACTGGTAATTGGTAAAAGCACAGACAATGAAAGTAATTATTGTTTACCGAGGAGCAGAAATAGAAGAAGTTGTTTTGGATTATACATTTTATTTTGGGACACTGGATAACTGATTCACCCCCCTCTCAGTTATTCTAACAATGTGTTCCCGGATCGCTCACACATTAGTCAAAGAGGGGAAAATGTAATCACCTAAAAATGGTCTAGTAAACTTTGAGCCTCACTCTAACATTAAACATTAAAATTTAAATACTAGACTAAATCTTGTGCTTAATCAATTTTGCAAGTTTATTTAATCTCTTATTTCTTGATCAAATCATCATTTTATCATTTATTTGATTATATCTTAAAGTTTGACCACTTTATCATAAGCTTTATTTAATTAAGAGAACATGCTCCCTTTTAATTAATTAAAGAATCTTTTACTTAAATAATAAAATCACTTTATCCTAAGATTCATTTAATTAAAATAAAATGTCCCCTTTTAATTAAATAATGGAAACCACTTTGCTAAAAATAATAAACAATAAATTAAAAATAAAAAGGAAAGTGCACTTTCTAATGAGATGGAATCTTTTGACTTTTGAAAAAGGCTTTTTCCTCTTTATCTTAACCACTCATTATTTTTCCTCTTAATCATGTCCATTGATTTTTCCTCTTTAGAATCTTGAGCACATGGATCAACCAAGATTTAATCTCCACCCTTGCTCATTTCTTTTTGCCTCCTAATCTTGACCATCCATTCATTTCTAAATCCTTTAAAAGGAGACTCTCTCCTCATTCTTGGCATACCATCTCTTGGATTATCACATCTCTTGCATCATCCCATCCTTATAGCATTCTTAGCTTCTTAAGGTCTTGAAATTTTACTACAGGTTCTTGGAGTCTTGGCATCTTAGCATCTTGGAGTCTTGGCATCTTAAAATCTTGGAATCTTGCAATCTTGGAATCTTGGAGTCTTGCAATCTTGGTATCTTCCAGAGCTATGGCATTCTTAGATCTTTCATATTAAAGCATTGCATCATCATTTTCATTTTCTTTCTTGCATCTAGCTTAATCCATCTCATCTTAGATCTAATTTTCTTGCATTCTTGCATATCATTTTAGCTTAGATCTTGCATCTCATCTTAGATCTACTTTTCTTGCATTCTTGCAAATCATTTTAGCTTAGATCTTGCATTTCATCTTAGATCTACTTTGTATTATCATTTGAATCTTCCATTCTATGGTGCACCTTGCAAGGGTCTTTCTTTAAGGTTCATATGAGAGCCACCATTCATAATATCTATATGGTTCTTGAACATCATGGATAGGAAGCTATAAGCCGCTTCTTGAGATGTCCTTTTTCATGGATTCCCTCAAGTGTAATGGTTTATAGAAGTGACCTCACTTTTTGGTACATAAGTGTTAGGTTCAAGATTAGGATTAAGGTTAAGATTAGAATTACGGTTAGGATTTGGTTTAGGTTTATGATTATGGTTTACGATTTAAAATTACATTTTAGCCTTTATGATTATCATTTAGAATTTAATGAGTATGATTATGGTTAGGGTTAAGGTTTAGGCTTTTGGTTATGGTTATAGTTACATTTATGATTCAATTTTAAGGTTTAATGTTAGGGCTAGATTATGTTAGGGTTAGAATTTTATTTAGGATTAGGGTTAGATTTTGGATTAGGGTTAGGCTTTGGATTATGGTTAGGGTTAGGGTTATGATTATTATTAAAGTTAATATTTAGGGTTAGATTTAGAATTATTGTTAGGGTTAGAGTTAGGTTTATGGTTATAGTTACAACTATGATGAAGGTTTAGGATTAGGATTAGGATTAGGGTATAGAGTTTAAGGTTAGGATTATGGTTAGGGTAAGGATATACATATTATATAGTATTATGGTTAGATTAGGTTTTTGATTATGGTTATGGTATAAGGTTAGAATTAGAGTTTATATTAGGGTTAGCCTTAGGATTTTGGTTAGAGTGAGGGTTTATATCATAATTAGTATTATGGTTAAGGTTGGGGTTTCGATTAGGGTTGGGTTTAGGGCTTATGATTATAATTATCATCAAGGTTAGGGTTTACATCATGGTTAGTATTATGGCTAGGTTTTGGATTTTGATTATAGTTGAGATTAGGGCTTAGGATTAGGATTATCATTAGGGTTAGGGTTTACATTATGGTTAGCATTAGGGTTAGTGTTAGGATAAATGTTTAACATTAAACCTAGGGCTATGGTTTGGGTTAGTGTTAGGGTCAAGATTAGGATTAAGGTCAAGATTAGAATTATGGTTAGGATTTAGTTTATGTTTGATTATGGTTTTCCATTTACAATTATATTTTAGCATTTATGATCAGGGTTTAGCATTTAATGAGTATGATTATGGTTAGGTTAGGGTTTAGGATTTTGGTTATATGGTTGTAGTTACATTTAGGATTCAATGCTAAGGTTTAATGTTAGGGCTAGGTTATGTTGGGGTAATCTTTGATTTTACAAGAGATCTTGCTTGGAATCGGTAAGTTAGAAATCACCTTTGTTGAAAAGACCAACCTTTGGATTCTTTGATAACACACTTAGAGAGTCTTAGTAGTCTCTTGTCCAATTCACTTCCATCCAAAATCAAATTCAATCAAATATAACTTGGTTAAATCATACTCCTGATCCATATGTGTTAGGATACTTATCCATTGTTGGGCACCTCTGTGGCAGTGTTGGTTTATACCTTTTTTGTAATTTTCTATCTTACCATCTCTCTTTTGGACAATTGAATGCTTTTACTATCCTAGTTTGATACCAATGTTTCTTAGGGTCGTCTCATCACCAAGTGATTTTCCTTTCATGTCAGTTACAATAGGGTATCAATTGAATCAAGGGAAATGACCTCAAATAGTCTTTAACCAATTACTCCCTGTTCAAACTCACCAAAAATGAAAAGGAAGAAAGCTTGTGTTTGACCAATCACCTAGGAGTGTGTCTGAAGTTTAGTTTAAACCTAAGAGAAATCCTAGTGAGCTGAGTACCTCCTTAGCACCTTCTCAATCAGACATGGATATGAGTTACACCATGACTCGAAAAGAGAGGGAAGCAATGGATCAAAATCTTGATGACATATTTCAAAGACATAGAGACAACATTCTATTTGGTGATTCCTCTCATGAAAATCAACCAAAATCACCCCCTATCAATACTAGATATTTGGATGCCCATAAAAGGGCTGAAAGGTATACAAGATGAGCTCACCAAGATGAATGGTCACAACACGAAGACAAAGACAATGAACCTTGTGATGCTCATGTGAATGTAGTTTATACCAACGACTTGTTCAAAAATTTGAGGCCAAGTTCTCCACTCCAAAAAAACTCAAGGTATACAAGTGAAAGGCTCAAAATAATTGAGTGTGAAAAGAAAGCCTTTTTAGATGAGCAAGCTGCAAAAGAAGAGAGGTTTAGACTCCTAGAGGTGGAGAGACAAGCCTTGTTAGAATTAGAAAGGAAAGCCTCTCGAGAGGAACAAGATAGACTTTTGGCCCAATAGCTTAATGCCTAATTCAACAACAAGGGTGTCAATAGTGGAAACAACTCTCCACCATCTACTCCTTCGGGGACCCCATGAAGTAGAAGGCATTCAAGAACTCCTTCAAGATCTCCTAGTCCTAGAGGAAGAAGGAATTCACAACATGCTCATTATAGGAGACAAACACCTCCTAGGAACTTGAGACAACCCTCCCAACATGCTCATCATGGTTCCCAACATGGAGGTAGTAGCTCAAGTTTTGATGCTCAAGACTTTATGAGGATGCAACAAGAACCACTCTTCCAATAGTATGTGGAGAGGTATCTAGAGAAAAACAAAGACAAGTTCCAATAGAGCTTGATCAATAAGGGTGCCAGAGTTTCTTATAACTTTGAAGTGGATAGAAAGATCAAGAAGAAAAGTCCATCCCAAGAAGAGGAGATCAAGAAACTCAAGCGTGTGATGGAAAAGGTGTTGGCACCTAAGAGTTTCTTTTCACTTGACTCAATCTGTCCTAATCCTTTTGACAAGAGTGTGAGCATGAAAGATTTTCCTAGGAAGGTGGAAATTCCCCAATATGCCAAGTATGATGGTAATGGGGATCCACATGACCATGTGCACCAATTCTACATTATGAGCTTTGAGTTTCATCAAGAAAAGTCCAATCTCATGAGGTTGTTCCCAAGGAGTCTCAAAGGTCAAGCAATGGAGTGGTTTACCAACATAACTCTCCCCGTCAAGACTTTCAAAGAGCTTGTTCATAGATTTGTCCAACACTTCACCTACAATCTTTTGAGATCTGTCACCATGTTGGACCTATGTAACTTAAAACAAAATCAAGGGGAGACCTTTGTTTCTTTCTTGCAAAGGTGGAGATGTCAATGTTCTCGCTAACCCAGGATCATTCTTGAAAAGGAGAAGATTGAAATTCTTATTAGCAACTTGGTTTCTGAGATGTGGTATGAAGTTCAAAAAATGTTCTTTGATTCTTTTGACACCATGGTCGAAACCGCATGCAGAATTGAGGATGTTTTGAAAGAGCAAGGAATTTTGACCAACAACAAAAACAACAATAATGGTCAAAATAATAACAATGCTAATAAGGATAAAGGGAAAAACTTACACTAGAATAAGAACAAGCAAGTGGTTAATGATGGAGTGGTGTACTCTTCTCAACCTAAGGATCAAGGTGTTCTTCACTTATCTAGTGTTGTTCAAGCAATGAAGCTCAACACATCCAACCAACAAGAACATAAGCCAAGATACTAGGAAAATCCCAAGAAAGAGAGGTGTCAATTTTCAAAGCTTGGTGATTCCTATGAGGATGTCTTCAAAACACTTATTTCCAACAATCTTGCACATCCCCAAGATCCAACAAAGGAACATATTCCCAATGTTAAACCACATTGGTGGGATGAGAAATCTTTCTACAAATTCCACAATGGTATTGGACATGATATCAAACATTGTTGGAAACTTAAGCATATCATCCAAGATCTCATTGAGAATGGAAAACTTAAGGTGGATGGTTTGAATATTAATTTTGATCACAAGGCTTTCAAGGAACCTTTACCTAAATATGAGAAGGGGTAAACCTCTAAACCAAAGAGTGGCAAAGCCGAGATCAGCTACACTTACATAGCTATAGAAAATATGGTCAACATGCTTGAAGTTATGGAAGAAAGTGTCAACATGATGAGGAGAAAGGATCCCTATGGTTATGATGTGGACTCTCCTCCTATCTTTGATGAAGAACCTATGGTGGTGCTAAGGGGTCCTCACTCTAGAAGGTCATCCCAGGCTCTTAATGCTGTCACGAGAAGCTAAGGTCATGTGGTCATTAGAGGACCTAGTTCCAATAAATCCAATAAACCAAAGCAAGTGGCATCTAAGAATGTCACTACAAAATTAGAAGTTGATACCAAAATGAGTTATAATCTTGTTGACTAGTTGCAGAGAACCCTGGCTTAGATTTCAATCTTTGAGCTCTTGGAGTTGTCCCCAAGACATAAGCATGTCCTTGAGGATACTTTGCGTACAATAAATGTCCCTAAAAATTTAGATGCCGATCAATTCCAAAGAATGGTCAATCATATTGCTAGCCCACATTACCTCACTTTTTCAGAAGATGATGAAAAAGCTTTAAGCCACCCGCATAATCTTTCCCTTCACATCGAAGTCATGATCCATAAAACTCATGTTAGGCATGTGTTGATAGATGGGGGTGCTGGGCTCAATATTTTTTCCTTAAGTCTTTTAAAAACATTGGGTTACTCAAAAGAGGTCATCGATGCTAGAAATAAAATCACCATAAAAGCCTATGATGAGGTAGAAAGAAGCTCCAAGGGATTGGCTGTTCTTCCTGTTAGGATTGGCCCCATTGAGAAAGACATTTTGTTTCAAATTGTTGATGCTAGTCCTTTGGCACACAATATCTTACTTGGTAGGCCATGGATCCATGAGATGCAAGTAGTGCCATCCACCTACCACCAATGTGTTAAGTTCCCCTACAATGGAGTAGAAATTTGTATAACTAGGGATAGCACCTTATCTGTCAACTCCATTTTAGTAGGGACTCATGTTCCCCTCAACAAAGAAGCAGAGGATTTCAATGTGACTCTAGCATAGTGCAAAGATAAGTTCAAGTCAATAGACCTTGGTATGGGGGGTTATCAACTTGACTCCTTTACAAAACTTCCAGTTTCACCTAGGTCTTATGGCAAGCCTTCATAGGAAATGAGACCTTCCTCTTCGGCCATGACCCTATTTGGCACATCTATAGAGTCCTCCGTTCCTATCCAAGATGAAAAAGAAGAGGTGGCTGTTAAAGACTGGATTTATAGAGAGAATAAGTACATGCATAATGAGACCTTCTCTCCCTCTCCTAAGGCTTATGGAAGAGGGTATAATTTTGTCAAAAATATGGGCTATCTAGGGCATGGCCCTCTTAGTCATAGATTGGATGCTAGGGCTGAACCTCTCGATCATGCTCTTTTTGGAGGCAACTCTAAGAAGACGGTTGACCTAGGATTTGCAAATCATAACAAGAAAGCTGCTCCTATCCTTGATGAGTAAGATAGTGAAGATGAGCTGAAATACATGCCAAATTTGACAAATCAAAAAGATATGTGTGAAGATTGGGTCCCTTTCACCAATCTCCTTTGGGGAGATTCAGACAATCTAGTTGCCCATGCAACAGTTTCAAGCCTAGAACAAGAAGAATTCACTATTGAAGATCCTATCCAAGAACATCAGTACATGAATGGTGCTTGAGAAGGTGTTTCCCTTGGTGACATTAGAACCTCCAAATCCAAACGTCATAAACATGCATGGTGTAAACATCCCAGTTAGGATTCAGATACAGATTCACATGAGTATGAATGGGAGTCTCTATCTGATTCTTCCATAGTCGACATGAATGTTGATGTCATCCATACTTATAGTTCTCATCTTGAGGTATCTAGTGAGTCATGTGTAGGATTGGAGGATTGGAACCTATGTGTTGCCTTAGTGGAAGATTCTTCACTTGGTAGGATGAATCTTGATTTGGGTAACTTAGAAGAATACTTGATAGAATCTGACTCTTTAGTCACTAGAGATGACACCATTCACACCCACAACCTTGAACCTACCATTGAATTACCTCTTTCTCACCCTCATCTCATTGGTTGGTCCCAATGTTATCAAGAGCCCGAGCTCTTGACATTCCAGAATGACTATGAGATAACTTATTACCTGAATGCAATCAAACCCATAGTCTCTTCCACTAGTGAACCAACTACAAGCATGACAAAGCCAAACATCAGGTACCATAGTCAAAAAATAAAAAGAAAAGAAAAAAAGAATAAGAGTTATTATGGTGAAAACCACTGTGTGGCGGTGTCAAAACCAAAAATAGTAAAAAGAAATGACGTATCCAAGGGGGAAAACCTTTCTAAGGCACCTAAGGATGAGGTACTTGATCATCTCCTGATCTATTTTCAAGATAGATCTTTAGTTCTTGTTGAGCCAATACAAGCAGTCAACTTGGATACAGATGAGGCTCCACAGAGGATACACTTGGCTCATTCCTTGTCAACACAAGAAAGGGAAGCATACACCAAGTTCTTACAGAGGAAGAAGATTATTTTTTCTTGGACTTATTCAGATATGCCAGGGTTGGACACTAATATCATTATGCATCACTTGTCCATAGCTCTAGGTGTGAAACCAGTCAAACAAAAATTGAGAAAAATGCATCCTCACATAGCTCTTCTAGTCAAAGCAAAATTAGAAAAACTCCTTAGCACAAGATTTATAAGAGCTATTGATTATACTGAATAGATATCCAATATTGTACCAGTTTCCAAACATGATAAATCCATTTGCATCTGCATAGACTTTAGAGATCTCAATAGAGCATGCCCAAAGGATGATTTTCCACTCCCAAATATAGACATGATAGTGTAGATGACCGCGGGTTATGAGATCTATTCCTTGATGGATAATTTTTTTTGATATAATCAGATCAAGATAGCTCCTAAAGACCAAGAAAAAACTACATTCACTTGTGCATGGGGTACCTATTGTTGGAATTTTATGCCTTTTGGATTGAAAAATATAGAAGGCACCTATCAGCGAGCTATGACAACAATCTTTCATGATATGATGCATAAGAACATGGAAAATTATGTGGATGACACCTTGGCTAAATCTAAGAAAAGGGACATACACTTAGGTGATTTAGAAGTCATTCTAGATTGCATGGAACAATTCCAACTCAGATTAAATCCAAAAAAGTGTGCATTTGGTGTTACCTCTAGAAAACTTCTAGGATTCATTATTTCAGCAAAGGGAATAGAGGTAGACCCTGAAAAAGTCTGAGCAATCATGGATATGCCACCTCCTAAAAACATTATTCAAATGAGGAGTCTTCAAGGATGTCTTCAATCTATAAGGAGGTTCATTTCACAGCTGGAAAATAGAGCTCAACCTCTTAATAAGAACTTGCATAAGGGAGTTAAATGTATCTGGAATGAGGATTGTCAAAAGAGCATGGACCAGCTCAAGAAATATTTGGCAAATCCTCCTATTTTAATGCCTCCTATCCCAGGAAATCAACTCATTCTATATGTTTTAGCAACAAAATCTTCCTTGGGGGCATTACTAGGTCAACTTGATGAACATGGGAAAGAAAGAGTCATATATTACATCAGTCATACACTTGTTCAATATGAGGTTAATTACACCAGTATTGAGAAAGCTTTCCATGCGGTGGTGTTTACTTCCCAAAAGTTGCAACATTACATGCTTGCGCACACAATACACCTCATAGAAAAAAATGATCCTCTCAAGTATTTTCTTGGTAAGGCTGCTCGCACAAGTAGACTTGCTAAATGGATGATGATTCTTTTAGAATTTGACATAGAGTACGTTGAGCACAAAGCTATAAAAAGGACAAGCCATAGCAGATCAATTGGCTGATTTCCCAATTCAAGTTAGTAAACCTATTCAAGTTGCCTTTCTAGATGAGCACTTTATGTATCTGATTGAGAGAACATGGAGGATGTTCTTTGATGGATCTTTTATGCAAAATGGTTCTGGAGCTGGTCCTAAGTCTTACAAGTTATTGTTCCCATGTACAGACAACATTTCTGAGTATGAAGCTTTGACAAATGGGCTCAAGATGGCCATAGAATGGAGAATCACAGAGTTGCACATCTATGGGGATTCACAGGTGATAATCAACCAAGTTAATGAAGAATATCAAACAAAAGATGAGAAACTGTTACCTTATAAGAAAATGGTTGATTCATTGAGACAATATTTCACATTCATCACATTTCAGCAAATCCCTAGAACAAAAAACAAAGTAGCTGATACTATGGCTACACTTGCTTCACTTCTCCAGTTAGAGCAACATGAATCTAGATTTGAATTCTTGGTGGAAGAGCTACATTATCCTATCTATGACTCCCAAGAAAGCCATGTCATCTGTACCCTTGTTGGTCGTGACTCATCCCGTTATGGTGCCATTTACTCATACCTCCGTGATGGCATTATCCTTGATACCTTTAACCGCTCTGAATGAAGAAATCTTACCTGAAATGCCTCTTGCCATTCCCTTATCTCTAGTGATTTGTATAGGAGGGGTCTAGATGGGACACTTCTTAGATGCTTAGAAAAGGAAGAATTCGATCAAGCGTTAGTTGACATTCATGAGGGCATCTATGGGGGACATTCCAATGGTCTTGCCATGGCCTGAAGGTTGCTTAGGGCAGGGTACTATTGGCCTACAATGTAGATGGATGCAGTAGCTTTTGAAAAATCCTATGAAAAGTGTCAAAATAATGGTCACCTGATACATGCTCCAGGCAGGGAGCTTATTCCTTCTATATTTCATTGGCCATTTCAACGCTGGGCCTTTGATCTTCTTGGGAAAATTCATCCCAACTCATCAGGTGGACACAAATTTATCATCACTACTACTGACTACTTTACTAAATGGGTAGTGTATGCACCCTAAAATGGTCGCCTAGACTTTGGGCCTCCATTCATCAATTTATCAAATCCCTGAATCAATATTTTCAAAAATCAACATTTTTCAATTATATCAATTTCCTTGATCAAATCTTATTTTATCATTTTCGATTGTTTGCCTTGGGCTAACCATTTTATCCTAAGTCTTTATTTATTTAAAAGGAATTCCCTCCCCTTTTATTAAATAAAAAGCCCCCACTTTTCCTCTTATCCTAAGTTGCACAAATAAAGCATTATTCTTATTTTATAAAAACAAGAAAAACACTTTTTGTCTCATATGGACACAAAAGTCAACTCTTATTTTCTCATTGGAGGATATGTGTGCACATGGATTTCTCCTCTTTCAAGCTCCACCATTGATTAAATCTTTTTTCTCTTAATCTCCATGGTCCATTCTTTCTCATTTGTTATAAAAGGAGAGCTTTTTTCTCATTCTTAGACCCAACTTTTTATGCTAATCTTATGCTACAGGATTTCTTGGAGACTTTGGAGATTTTGGAGATCATTCTTGCATTCTTGCATTCTAGTTTCATTTCTTGCATCATAGCTTTCATGGCATCTAGCTTAGTTTCCTTTATGCTTTAGATTAACTCACATAGCTTAATTAGCAAGGGTTTGTAATACTTTCCTTTCATAGCATAGCTTGCATTGCATTGCATTTTCATTGTTGATTCTTGAGGATATTGGCATTCTTGCTCTTGTCTCATTGAATCTCCCATTGTGTGGTTTACTAGCAAGGTTGCATGCTTCAATAGCTCTAGCTGAGAGCAATATTCAAAACAATCTTGTGACTCCATGCCTAGAGAGCTCTAGGTCACTTTCTCAAGGTTTCCCATTCATGGATTCCCTTGGAAGTAATGACTTAGAGAAGTGCACTATCTAGTGTGTACATTTTTGGTGCCCACCATGTGGAAGAATGCTCTTGTTTTGTCCTTCATTTTTATGCATTTCCGCACTTTTTTCATCACTTTTTATCTTACTATTTTCGACAAATTTTTACTTTTTTTTGGAAGATTATCATACGATACTTCACCAGTGTCATGCAATAATTTGTCCTATACTAGTGCGATACTTTACTAGTTAAAGTATCACGCTTTGTGAGAGATTCTATTGCATTGGTATTCTATATTCTGTCTTCTGCAGGTAACGCAAACTATCACACAGGAGGAAACTATCACATCCATATGCTAGAAACTATCGCATGATATTTCTGGTAATTGTACTGTTGCCTGTGCCTGGCAGAGAGTTGTTTATTAGCTTTTTTTTGCCGAGTTTTGATCTAATTAGCTTGCTGGTTTAGTTTGTTGTGGTTAGGCAGAGTTTATTTGTAGATTTCATTTTATTTTTGATGTGCTAACCCTTGTAGGGCTAACAAGTGGTGCTTGTAGGTGCTCCTATTGCTTGATTATTTTCTTAAAAGAATGCATGTCAAAGCTTCAAATGCACAAGGGCTACTAACAGTTTTTGTAGGGCTGCCCAAAACATAATAACAAATCAAGTGCTTGTTTAATTGCTTTTGTTTTGAGTGTGGCATCTACTAGTTGTTTCATTTAGTAGGCACTTAATATCTTGTTGTAGGAATCTTTGGGTGCTAGGAGAAGTATGCTCTTCACCCTTGTGGTGAAACAAAAAATCTTGACCCATCTTTAGATTTTGAAAGCAAGAGGGTAATTGAACCTTTGCTTGGTGTGTTTGGGAGATATTTTTGAGCTAGGAGATTATGCTCTTCACCCTTGAGGTGAAATATAAATCTTGACACTCAAAGGTTGATCCAATCTTTGTTTAGCTCTTAGAATCCTTTAGCAGGCTTTCTCTTGGGCAATCAAGAGGAATGAACCGAGTGGGGACAAGCTTTTCACCAGCTATTTTAACCCACTATAAACTCAAGGATATCAAGGACACAAAACTTTGGTAGACGTAGTACTTGTCTTCGCTTGATATGAGTACTTGTGGGATTGTAACCATGAGGAAAGTGTTGAGCAAGAATGCTTAAGGTACTCTTGTGGCCATGAGGTCCCAGTCCCTTTTGGGGAGCAAGAGGGGTATTACGAACAAAAGCCCTTATTAAGAACCGTAGATAGAAGCCACCCTATTTTTCCACTTAGCTTCTTGGTGCAAGGATTGATCTAAGTGGAATAACCCAGATCACCCCAAGATTACTCACCATCTATGTTCCTTTGGTTGTGTCATTGACACTTCCACGACAAAGCCAATATCTATTGTGGGTAACCACTTTGTGTGAGGCAATGGGACATCAAGTGTGGGCGAAGTTGCTAAGTATTGAGCCATTTTATTTTTAGGCTAGTAAGTTCTTGAAGTGTTTTCATTGTGATCTACCCATGTAAACATTCTCAAACATCAAACATCATGGTAGCATTCATAGGATTTTATTGCTTTGATATCACAATTGCTTGTCTTGGAAAGGTTTCTTTTTCCCTTGTGCAAGTTTTTTATGACATGTTTTATCACCTACTGTTTGCAAACCTATCTATTTACTACTGTCACTGTGCTTGAAATTGAAAAATCCAACCTTCAAACTAAAATTTTGAACAAATTACCCTTAAAACTAAGATTTTTTAGCACTCATTGGTCAAGAATCATACGACATTGGAGCAATATCACACCCTGTACTGAGAAATATCATGTGGTAGTTCTTCATTGGAAGACTATCACACCGCTTGCCTAGAAAGTATCATGCAGGCTGCCTGGAAACTATCACACTGCTTACTGCGAAATATCACTTGGCTAGAAATTATCGCCCTGTTAGCCTAGAAAATATCGCACAGAGTCTTTTTGTTGTTTGCCTGATTTATGCAATTTTTAGTCTTTCCTTAGTCGACTGGATTTTAGTGGGTGACTTAATCTGCTACTAGAAACCTGTTTGTGCCTTGGGTTCCTGATTTTAGACCCC
This sequence comes from Chamaecyparis obtusa, assembly GCA_027943335.1. Lineage (NCBI taxonomy): Eukaryota > Viridiplantae > Streptophyta > Pinopsida > Cupressales > Cupressaceae > Chamaecyparis > Chamaecyparis obtusa. The sequence goes on from BSBK01000614.1 coordinate 4,287,575, forward strand.
TTGAATTAGTGTTCTCTAATTTTACAAAGTAGTCTTGTTTAACATCGATAAGTTAAGAATTGTCCTTGTTGAAAAAGTACACCTTTAGATTCTTTGGTAACATGCTTGGAGAGTTTTAGTACTCTTTTGTCCCATTCACTTCCATCAAAATTCAGTTTCAATTATATATTTGGTTAAATCCATTTTCTTGGTCCATACATGTTAGGATACTCATCCTTTTATCATACACCTCTATGGTAGGATTGGTTTACACCTTTTGTAGCTTTCTATCTTACCATCTCTTTTTGGACAATTGAACACTTTCACTATCCTTGTTTGGTATTGACATTTCATAAGGTCATCTTATCACCCAGGGTCTTTTTTTCTTTCATGTTGGTTACAACAAGGTACCAAGTTAATCAAGGAAAATGACCTCAAGTTGTCTTTGAACAATTACCCTTAGTCCAAACTTGTTAAAAGTGAAAGGGGAAGAAACCCATCTTTGATCAATCACCTAGGAGCAAGACTGAGGCTTGGTTTGACCCAAAGAGAAATCCTAGTGAGTTGAGTACCTCTTTACCATCGTCTCAATCAAATATGGACATGAGCTACACTTTGACGATGAGACAAAGAGAAGCAATGGATCAAATTCTTGATGACATTTTCCAAAGACATAGGGGTCACATGTCATTTGGTGATGACAATAAACCTTAATTGCCCCCTATTAACTCAAGATATTTAGATGCCCATCAAAGAGCTGAAAGATATTTTGGGCAAGCTCACCAAGATGCACGGCCACAACATGAAGACCAAAACAATGAATCTGGTGATGCTCATGTGAATGCTGCATTCACTAATGACTTGTTCAAACACTCAAGGTCCACCTCTCTACTCAAAATAACCTCAAGATATGCTAATGAAAGGCTTAAAAGAATTGAGTCTGAAAAGAAATCCTTCTTGGATGAACAAGCCACTAAAGAAGAAAGGTTTAGACACTTAGAGGAAGAGAAACAAGCCTTGTTGGAATTAAGAAGAAAAGCATTCCAAGAGGAACAAGATAGGTTGTTAGCTCAACAACTTAACAACCAATTCAACAATGGGGGTACCAACAGTGGAAATAACTCTCCACCCTCTACTCCCTCTACTCCTTCAAGAACCCCTTCAAGATCTCCTAGTCCTAGAGGAAGAAGGATTTTACAACATAGGAGATGAACACCTCCTAGGAACTCAAGACAACCCTCCCAATGGCTCATCATGGCTCTCAACATGGAGGAATTAGTACAAGTTTTGATGATCAAGATTTTATGAGAATGCAACAAGAGCCACTATTCCAACAATATGTGGAGAAGTATCTTGATCAAAACAAAGATAGGTTCCTAGAGAGTCTAATTAAAAAGGGTGCTACAGTCCCTTACAACTTTGATGTGGATAGGAGGATCAAGAAACAAGGACCCTCTTAAGAAGAGGAAATCAAGAAACTCAAACAAATGATGGAAAAGGTGTTGGGACCTAAAAATTCCTTTTCACTTGACTCTATTTGTCCCAATCCTTTTGACAAAAGTGGGAATATGATGGATTTTCCTAGGAAAGTTGAAATTCCCCAATACAACAAGTATGATGGCAATGGTGATCTACATGATCATGTGCGTTAGTTTTATATCATGAGTTTTGAGTTCCACCAAGATGACTCTTATCTTATGAGATTATTTCCAAGAAGCCTCAAAGGCCAAGCCATGGAGTGGTTTACCAACATAACCCCTCCCATAAAAACTTTCAAAGAACTTGTCCACAGATTCGTTCAACATTTTGCATACAACTTATCAAGATCAGTCACTATGTTGGACTTATGCAATTTGAAGAAAAACCAAGGGGAATCTTTTGTGACCTTCTTACAAAGGTGGAGATGATTGTGCTCCCGCTATTCTAGGACTATTCTTGAGCATGAAAGGATTGACATCATTGTTAGTAATTTGGTGCCTAAAATGCATTATGAGGTTCAAAAAATGGTCTTTGATTCCTTTGATACTATGGTTGAGATAGCATGTCGAATAGAGGATGTTTTAAAAGAACAAGGCATTTTGACCAACAACAACAAGAACAATAATAATGGTCAAAATAATAACAATGCTAATAAGGACAAAGGCAAGCACTCACACTAGAACAAGAATAAGCAAGTAGTCAATGATGGAGTTGTGGACTCTTCCCAACCCAAGGATCAAGGAGTCCTCCATTTGTCTAGTGCAATCCAAGCTATGAAGCTCAATACATCCTCCAACCAACAAGAGAATAAACCTAAGTATCAAGAAAAGCCCAAGAAAAAGTTGAGACAATTATCTAAACTGGGTGACTCTTATGAGGATGTTTTCAAGACCCTTATTGCCAATAATCTTGTGCAACCACAAGATCTAACAAACTTTCACATGCCTGATGTAAAGCCACATTGGCAGAATGAAAAAGCTTTCTGCAAATACCACAATGGCATTGAACATGACATCGAACATTGCTGGAAACTTAAACACCTTATCTAGGATCTTATTGAAAGTGGTAAACTTCAGATTGATGGGTTGAATACAAATGCAGACCACAAGGCATTCAAAGAGCCTTTGCCCAAATATGAAAGGGGAGAAACCTCTCAACCCAAGAATGGAAAAGCTGCAATCAACTATACCTACACAAGTGCAAAAAATGTGATTAACATGCTTGAGATTGTTGAGGAAAATGTCAACATGATGCAAAACAAAGATTCTTATAGTCATGATGTGGGCTCTCCTACTATATTTGATGAAGAACCCGTGGTGGTGCTTAGGGGTCCTCACTCTCAAAGGTCATCCCAAGCTCTTAACACTGTCACCAAAAGCCAAAGTCAAGGTCTTGTGGTTATTAGGGGTCCTAATGCCAAGCAGTCTAGCAAACCCAAGCAAGTGACACCTAAGAATGTGACCACCAAGTCAGCAGTCAATCCTGAAATGAGCTACAATCTTGTTGACTAGTTACAAAGAACACCAGCTCAAATCTCAATTTTTGAACTTCTAGAGTTGTCTCCAAGACATAAGCGTGTCCTTGAGGATGCTTTGCGTATAGCCAATGTCCCTAACAACATAGATGTTGACTAATTCCAAAACATGGTTAACCACCTTGCCAGCCCTCATTACCTCACATTCTCAGAAGAAGATGACAAAGCCTTGAGCCATCCGCATAATCTTTCCCTTCATATTGAAGTATGATTCACAAGACTCGTGTCAAGCATGTGTTGATTGATGGGGGTGCTAGGCTAAATATTTGTTCCTTGAGTTTGTTGAAGATACTATGTTACTCAGAGCAAGTTATCGATACTCATAAGAAAATAACTATCAAAGCCTATGATGAGGCAGAGAGAAGCTCCAAAGGCTTGGTCATCCTTCCTGTTAGGATTGGCCCCATTGAAAAGGACATTTTATTCCAAATTGTTGATGCTGGTCCTTTAGCCTACAATATTCTTCTTGGTAAACCATGGATCCATGACATGTAGGTGGTGTCATCCACCTACCACCAATGTGTCAAGTTCTCCTATAATGGAGTAGAAGTTTATATACCTGGGGATAGCACATTATCTGTTAATGCAATTTCAATAAGGACTCATGTTCCTCTCAACAGAGAAGTAGAGGATTTTGATGCCACTTTAGCACAATGTCAGAATAAGTTCAAAGTCATAGACCTTGGTATGGGAGGTTATCAAATTGACTCCTTTACAAAACTACCAATTTCACCTAGGTCCTATGGTAAACCTTCACAAGAGATGCATCCCTCATCTTCAACAATGACTCTGTTTGATACATTTGTGGAGTCCTCAATACCCATACATGATGAAAAAGAAGAGGTAGCTATTAGAGATTGGATTTACAAGGAGGAAAAATAAAAGCATAATGAAAATTTCTCCCCATCTCCTAAGGCTTATGGGAGAGGATATACTTTGGTCAAAAATATGGGCTACCCAGGTCATGGTCCTCTTAGTCATAGATTAGATGCTAAGGCTGAACCACTCAATCATGCTCTCTTTGGATGCAGATCTAAGACAATGGTTGGCCTAGGTTTTGAAAGTTAGAATAAGAAAACTACTCCTATCCTTGCCACAATGGATAGTGATGATGAACCTAGCTACATTCCCAATTTTCAAAATCAACATGATAGGTGTGAAGATTGGGTCCCTTCCACCAATCTCCTTTGGGGAGATTTAGATGCTTCAGTTATCAATCCAACAGTTTCAGACCTAGAACAAGAACAAATCACAATTGAAGATCATGTTGAGGATCCTATTCAAGAACATCAACATATAAATAACATTCAAGAAGCTGTTACCGTTGGTGAAATTGAGGCCTCTACCTCAAGGCCTAAAAAGTATGGTTGGTGTAAACATCCCAGTTGGGATTCAGATACAGACTCGTGCATGAGTATGAATTGGATTCTCTTTTTGATTGTTCTACAGTTGACATGGACTTTGATTTTGTCCATACATATAGTTCCCAACCTGAGGTAGCTAATGAGTCTAGTGTAGGATTAGAGGATTGGAATCCATGAGTTGCTTTAGTGGATGATGCTTCACTTGGTAGGATAAATCCTGATTTGGGTACCTTAGAGGGATACTTGACGAATCCTAACTCTACAATCACTAGAGATGATTCCATTCTCATACACAATATTGAACTTGTCATTGACCTACCTCTTGCAAACCCTCACTTAATTGATTGGTCTTAGTGCTATCAAGAGCCTCGGCTTCTAACTTTTCAAAATGACTATGAGATAGCCTGTTACCTAAATTCCCTTGAACCTGTAGTCTCTTCCACTAGCAAACCAATGACAAGCATGATAGAACCAGATATCAAGTACCTTAGTCACAAAATGAAAAGAAAAGAAAAAAAGAAAAAGAGTTCTAATGGAAAAAACCACTATGTGGCAGTGTCAGAACCTAAAAAAGTAAAAATAAAGGACGTATCTGAAGGTGAAAACCTCTCTGATGCACATAAGGATGAGGTACTTGATCATCTCCCAAGCTATTTTCAGGACAGGTCTTTAGTGCTTGTTGAGCCTACATAGCCAGTTAACTTGAATACACAAGAGATTCCACAAATTGTGCACTTAGCTCAGTCCCGATCAACACAGGAAAAAGAGGCATATACCAAGTTCCTACAGAGAAAGAAAATTAACTTTGCTTGGACTTATTCAGACATGCCAGGATTGGACACTAGTATCATTATGCATCACTTGGCCATAGCTCTAGGTATAAAAATAGTAAAATATAAATTGAGAAAAATGCATCCTCACATAGCTCTTCTTGTCAAAGCTAAATTAGAAAAACTCCTCAGTGTAGGATTTATAAGAGCCATTGATTATGCCGAATGGATATCCAATATTGTACCAATTTCAAAACATGACAAGTCCATTCGCATCTGCATAGATTTTAGAGATCTTAATGAAGCATGCCCAAAGGATGATTTTCCACTTCCAAACATAGACATGATAGTGGACATGACCGCAGGTTATGAAATCTATTCTTTGATGGATGGTTTTTTTGGGTATAATCAAATCAAAATATCTCTTGAACACCAAGAGAAAACTGCATTCACTTGCACATGGGGAACCTATTGCTGGAACATCATGCCATTTGGACTAAAAAATGCCGGAGCTACTTATCAAAGAGCTATGACTACTATCTTCCATGACATGATGCATAAGAATATGGAAGACTATGTGGATGACACCTTGGAAAAATCCAAGAAAAAGGATACACACCTAGGAGATTTGGAAGTAATTCTAGATCATATGGAACAATTTCAATTAAGATTAAATCCCAAAAAGTGTGCATTTGGAGTCACCTCTGGAAAACTCCTAGGATTTATCATTTCAGTTGAAGGAATAGAGATGGACCCAGAAAAAGTTCAAGCAATAATGGATATGTCACCTCCCAAAAACATCAGTCAAATGAGGAGTCTTCAAGGATGCCTTTAGTCTATAAGGAGGTTTATTTCACAACTGGCTGATAGAGCTCAACCCTTTAACAAGACTTTACAAAAAGGGTTTATATGTGTCTAGAATGAAGATTGTCAGCAAAGCATGGACCAAATCAAGCAATACTTGGCCAATCCTCCAATTTGAATTCCTCCTATCCCAAGAAAACCACTCATATTGTATGTGTCAACAACAAAATATTCCCTAGGGGCATTATTGGCTCAACTTGATGATACTGGAAAAGAAAGAGCTATCTATTACATCAGTCGTACTCTTGTGTCATATGAGGTTAACTACACTAGTATTGAAAAATCTTGCCTAGTGGTGGTGTTTGCTTCCCAAAAGTTGCGACATTACATGCTTGCACATACAATACACCTCATTGCAAAAATTGATCCTCTAAAATACTTTCTTGGTAAGGGTGCTCTCATAGGTAGACTTGCTAAATGGATGATGATTCTTTCAGAATTTGACATAGAGTATGTTGAGCGTAAGGCTATAAAAGGACAAGCCATTGCAGACCAATTGGCTGATTTTCCAATTCAAGACAAAAGACTAGTTCAAGTTGAATTTCCAGATGAGCACATAATGTACATGACTGCAAGAACATGGAAGATGTTCTTTGATGGCTCTTTCATGCAAAATGGTTCAGGTGTAGGAGTGTTGTTTGTTTCACCTCATGGGTACACAATTCCAAACTCTTACAAACTATTGTTCCCATGCACAAATAACATTGCTGAGTATGAGGCCTTAACAAATGGACTAAAAATGGCTATAGAGTGGGGAATCACATAACTACATATTTATGGGGATTCACAATTGATAGTCAACCAAGTTAATGAAGAATACCAAACCAAAGATGAAAAACTGGTACCTTACAAGAAAATGGTTGATTCATTGCGATGATACTTCACCTTTGTTACATTTCAACAAATCCCTAGGGTAGAGAATAAAGCAACAGATGCTATGGCTACATTGGCTTCACTTCTTCAGCTAGAACAACATGAGTCCAGATTTGAATTCTTGGTGGAAGAGCTACGCTACCCTATCTATGACTCCCAAAAAATCCTAAAAAGCATATAAAGTCCTGAAAAAAATACAAAAAAATCAAAAAAAGCAAAAAATTCAAAAAAATAGAAAAAGTGCCTTGGTGAAAACCTGGAAATAGGCGCCTTGGTATCAAAAATACAAAAAAATTGAAAAAATAAAAAATCTCCAAGTGGTGAAAACCTGGAAACAGGCGCTACTTGAGGCCTTTGCACCCTTGTTTCTTAGCATGCATCCTTGACACTTAGCCTTTCTCCATCATGCCTTGACCTTGTTACCTTGGTTTGGAATCGGTCGTTGTCTTTGTCTAGGGGGCATAACTATGCTAGCTTTGGTCTCTAGGATGTGTTGGTCTTTTGGACATCCTTGCAAATGGTGTTTTTCAACACCACCTCAAACTGTGTTTTTCAACACTACCCTAGCATCAAGTGTTTCGCAACACTTATCAGATATCTTACCCGTAGTCTAGCATGATATGGTATTTCTCATTCATAGATGTGATACTCAAAGTTTAACTCTATGACCTACACACACACACACTTAAATCCTTGACTCGTTGAGACTTGGTTGACTTTATTTCTTTATGTGCTATCTATAATGATTTTTTTGATGAGTGTTCTCTCCCTAATAGTTTTTGATGATGCCAAGCTAGAAGACTGGGGGCATGAGGACATGTTTTATTTCTTTTTCTGCTTGTGGGTATATTTTTTTGGTCCTAACTGTCATTAACATTTATGCTTGTTCCACTTGACTCTAGGATCTTCAAGGTATTATCCTTGACTATTTGTGCAAGTGCATACTTCTAGCCATCTCGACTTTCCTTGTGTCTCAATGCAAGTATAATCTTGCTATATTAAACTTAGGTAATCTCACTGCACTAGTCATCTTGACCTATATGTCTTTGATGCCTAGGTGGGATTCCCGCATATATATCTGATATAGATCATATTCAGATTCACATAGTTATACTAGTGTGCATTGTATGATCTTGCAATGCTACCAATAACGCTCGATGATGATTATTAGAGTCTAAAATCTTTGTGACCAAGCAAGTAAACCACTTTTCATAGTAGCTTGCATTTTTAGGTTCATATTTAGTTTTGCATTTTGCATATGGAGAGAGCTCTCCTTTCGTGGACCTGTCGGTCAACTGCGCTCACCTTTCCTTTTTAGATCATGTCTTTTGCTCCTTGTCTTTCACATCACATCCTTTTTCCTGTCATCACAAGGGGTTAATCTTATCATCATCTCTATCCTAAAGAGATCATTTTTAGAAACATGAGTCTATATCATAAACATGAGAACTAAAACATACATCTATGAGAGAGAATATACGTGAGCATTTATAACATACATTTTGAGCAATATGACAAGACAATGTAAAAAATTGATACATCCATCACAAGTGGGACAAGTACACAAGATATATCATCAATCCAATAATCTCATATATATAAAAATGTGTCATGATACAATGCAAGATACAAAAATTTGGATACAATCTCAGGATATGTCTCTATACATCTATCCTAAGATCTAGACCTAAGACTTGTTGCCACCATCATGTGGAGCTGGTGGTGGAGGCGGTGGTGCTACATTTGGTACCATATCTAATCTGCCAACTATCACTGAGTAGAGAGGAGCTCTTTGACCCACTGGGACTTCCTGTATATAGAGACCATGATAATATGTAGCTCGTGCTGCCTCTCTCTGGCTCTCTACAGTGGCAACCTGTAGAGCTCTCTCTCACCACTCTATCTCAGCCCTTAGATCAGTTAGCTGCTTCTCTCCGATGGCTATAGTGATCTGTAGTTGCTACATCTCTGCCTCTAATGCCTAGATCCTCACTCTTAGGTCCTCTCCCCCTGCAGGCTGATCCTGCCTGGCATCCACCTCTTAGCAAGTTGACCTCCCCCCATCATCACCCTCATCTACAGAACCCTATCCCCATGTCCATTTCCAGCCACTTGATCAAGAGCTCTGACCAATCTCTTTCCCTCTCCCTCTCCCTCCTCCATCTCCTCCTCCTCCATCCCCGTCATATCCCTCATCTCCATATGTTGTCAACTATGCATCAGGTACAATGAATCTAGGACATGGAGCCCACCACCACTCTACTCTATAGGTTGCAGCAGCCCCTACATCTACCATGTCTGGGAGGTAGTCCCATGGTTCCCTACGAATCGCCCCTATATCTTGTACTTCCTACTGGTAATCCAACATCGGTAGCCAACCCTGGCCCTCCTCATCTGTCGCCTGAGCATAGGTAGTGGTCTCAGTAGATACCCGCTACTGGTGCCTAAACTATCTCCAGACATGAGTAATAACAAACCTCTCCATAATTTCTAAGTACTGACCTACCAGTGGCTAGCTGCATAGCATATAGCTCAGCTCATCCTCTGCATCACCCCATGCCTCCACAGCCCTGTATGGCCTCCACTGGAATGAGGTGAGCTCATCTAGTACCCTCCTATAATATGTCACATCCCCGCTATGAGGCTGTGACAGGAACCCTCCATACCTATAGATAAAGGGATGTCTCCTCTCCCTCAGCTGCACATGTGGATGCACCACAGCAATGTGCTCCCATCCCGATACCTGTGCTAAGATAGCACCGCATGCCCAGGTCCTACTCTCCCGATAGACTATCTCGTGGAGCTCATGGTACATATTTGCCAATATGGTCAGGCCCCATGCCATCCATCATAGGTGTGCCACCAGATCCACCAACAACCTGCCCCATCCTAGTGAAAAACCCTTTTGACTCCTATCAGTGATAAGGGCTTGTGCAATAATAGAAGCAACAATGCAAGCCAATGGGAAGTCCCTACCAAAATCATCCATTAGTCGATCCTAGCTGATGTGTCTGTCAATAATGGTAACATCCTGGAACATGCCCTGGATGGCCTGCCATCCCTCAATAGGATCCTGGTCATAGTATACCTGTGCCAATAAACAATCATGTCAGTTTCTATTATATGGAAACTTTACATCTATGACCATCTATAAACATGATTATACTTATAGGATTGCCATGGCTAGGCACTCGGAGAATCCAATAGACGTCCTCTAAAGTGATCGATGCCTCTCCAGTAGGCATATGGAAGGTGTTGTGCTCACTATGCCATCTCTCTGCTAGCGTAGTCAACAACCCATGGTCAGCTTGAATGTGGGGTAGCTTCAGCAAGTAGCTAAAGCCCATCACTCTCAAGTCTGCCTGACCTGGATCATCTAGATCTTGGACATATCGTAACCCAGTCACTCGAGGTGCTCTAACCAATAGTGCTGGGAAGAACTCCTACAAGCCATCAATCCAAAGCCAAATGTCAGAACATATCATGATGGATGTATAAAATTAGTACAACGCATATTAAAAATCAAACATAATCTAGACCCATGTCATTTTTTCTCACAAACACTAAAACATGTCAAATTTTTAAACTGCCTGATACTATTTTTTTTTATAAAGTATTGTACGATACTTTTTCTTATAACAATGTGATAGTATCTTGAAGTGCAATACTTCGCATAACTTCGCATGACATTTCATCTAGTATCGTGCAATACTAGACTTAATGTCGGTGCGATAATATGTTGACCCATGAAGTATCACATGACATTTTCCTTCAAAAGGTGTGATACTTGCAAAAGATCATACGATCTTTTGCCCGGGTTAAAAATTTGAAATTTTTTGAATATTAAAAACATGTTTCAAAATGCATTAAATGCTCATAATGACTCAAAAAGGGCAAAGTTTTTCTGAAAACATACCAGGGCACCATACTGTGGAGGCCAGTTGTGCAATCGGACGTGCTCAAATTGATGCCTGTGAACTAGGACTACTGCTTGCTGGGCCATTTTCTCTTTCTAAGCTCTTAAGATTCTCAAATCGCTAAAAGACAAATGATTTTTGAAAATGACCTTTTTACTGCTTTTATAGCTTTTTGACTTCTTGACCTAATTTTCAAAACACCTCAGAATTGCATGAAAATTGCACCCCTAGCTAATTTTGACATCCTAGATCTATTTTTGGGATTGAAATCAAAATCGAAGTTCATCTTGATAGTCAAAATTTCATTTCAAACCTTTCACCCTCTTTTGTGTAGTTGGCTGACCTTTTGAGGCCTGATCCTTCGATCTTTGTTGGGGCATCTTCATTTCTTCATCCCCATCTCTTTCAACCTTCTAATCTTTCATTCACTTTCATTCACTTCATCTCTTTGAGGTTTGACTTCATTTTTATCCTATATCTTTCTTAGTCAAACCTAGTCAAACTGGGGCATGTCTTCACTGCTTAATGGTTATCCTATCATCTTCGAGTATGATTTCTAGTGACTTGATCAAGTTTATCAATTTGTTGTTCTCCTCAACCTGATTTTGATTTCAATTTTGAGGGGGTAATACCTACTAGCTTTAATCCTTGATTCAGCTTATCAATTGAACCTTGAGATTCTTATCTCTTATTTTAGACTTGACAATTACTTATATACAACGGTGATTGGCCTTGTCTTTCAGCTTATGCTTATCTTTGTCATGATATGTTCCCATCTGTCGAACACATGTCTGAATTGTTTTGTGATCCCAAATTGATCTCACATTTCAATTCCATTCTTTGACCACATGTGATCCCAAATCGATCTCACATTAGTCAAAGAGGGAAAACTGTATGCACCCTAAAATGGTCACCTAGACTTTGGGCCTCCATTCAGCAATTTATCAAATCCCTGAATCAATATTTTCAAAAATCAACATTTTTCAATTATATCAATTTCCTTGATCAAATCCTATTTTATCATTTTTGATTATTTTCCTTGGGCTAACCATTTTATCCTAAGTCTTTATTTATTTAAAAGGAATTCCCTCCCCTTTTGTTTAATAAAAAGCCCCCACTTTTCCTCTTATCCTAAGTTGCACAAATAAAGCATTATTCTTATTTTATAAAAATAAGAAAAGCACTTTTTGTCTCATATGGACACAAAAGTCAACTCTTATTTTCTCATTGGAGGATATTTGTGCACATGGATTGCTCCTCTTTCAAACTCCACCATTGATTAAATATTTTGCCTGTTAATCTCCATGGTCCATTCTTTCCCATTTCTTATAAAAGAAGAGTTCTTTTCTCATTCTTAGACCCAACTTTTTATGCTAATCTTATGCTGCAAGATTTCTTGGAGACTTTGGAGCTTTTGGAGATCATTCTTGCATTCTAGTTTTATTTCTTGCATCATAGCTTTCATGGCATCTAGCTTAGTTTCGTTTATGCTTTAGATCAACTCACATAGCTTAATTAGCAAGGGTTTGTAATACTTTCCTTTCATAGCATAGCTTGCATTGCATTGCATTTTCATTGTTGATTCTTGAGGATATTGGCATTCTTGCTCTTGTCTCATTGAATCTCCCATTGTGTGGTTTACTAGCAAGGTTGCATGCTTCAATAGCTCTAGCTGAGAGCAATATTCAAAACAATCTTGTGACTCCATGCCTAGGGAGCTCTAGGTCGCTTTCTCAAGGTTTCCCATTCATGGATTCCCTTGGAAGTAATGACTTAGAGAAGTGCACTATTTAATGTGTACAGGTAGAAGCTATCCCACTTTCTGTTTCCTTGGGCAAGACTGTTTCTCTATTCATCTTGAACCATATCATCTGTCAATATGGTGTGCCTTCTAAGATTATCACTAACAATGGAGGTCAGTTCAAAAATAAGGACCTTAAACAACTCTACCAAAAATTCAAGATTAAACAACATTGGTTCTCCATTTACTTCCCGCAAGGAAATGGTCAAGCAGAGGCTTCAAACAAAACCATTCTTAAAATCCTACATAGAACAGTTCATAAGAATGGTAGAGATTGGCATTTATAGATAAATCCAACTTTGTGGGCTTATAGAACGAGTATTCATACTCCTACTGGGGCTACTCCTTTTACTCTTACTTATGGTGCTGAAGTAGTGTTACCTTTAGAGGTTGAGATTCCTTCACTTAGAGTTTCCCTCAAAGGTGTTGTTATAGATGAAGACTACCGTGCCATGAGACTCCAAGAGTTAGAACTTCTAGATGAGAAATGATAAACATCATTTGACCATATGAGGGTCTATCAAAAGTGCATGTCCAAGGCCTTCAACAAAAAGGTTCGCCCTAGAGAATTCCAAGTGGGAGATCTTGTCCTACGTGAAAATCCTAAGAACCAACAACATAGAGATCAAAATGGAAAATTTGAACCTAATTGGCTTGGACCTTACATCATTACTGCTGCTTTTGGGACAGGTTCTTATTTGTTATCTTATGAAGAGGGAGAGCAGCTCCCTGATCCTATCAATATCTTGCACCTGAAGAAGTTCTATCCATGATGCCTATTCAGTCTGGGGGCATCCTTTGTACATATTTATTGATCCTAAAAAAATTCCAAAAAAATTCATATATGATGTTGAAAAAATCCTAAAAAGCATATATAAGTCCTGAAAAATACAAAAAAATCATAAAATTGCAAAAAAAATTAAAAAAAATAGAAAAAGTGCCTTGGTGAAAACCTGGAAAAACGTGCCTTGGTAGCAAAAATTAAAAAAAAAAAAAAAATCTATCAGGTGGTGAAAACTTGGAAATAGGCGCTACTTGAGGCCTTTCCACCCTTGTTTCTTAGCACTCATCCTCGACACTTAGCCTTTCTCCATCATGCCTTGTCCTTGTTGCCTTGGTTTGGAATTGGTCTTTGTCTTTGTCTAGGGGGCATAACCATGTTAGCTTTGGTATCTTGGATGCATTAGTCTTTAGGACATCTTGCAAACGGTGTTTTTCAACACCACCCCAACTATGTTTTTCAACACTTTCCTAGCGTCAAGTGTTTCTCAACACTTATCAGATATCCTACCCATAGTTTGGAATGATACAATATTTTCCACTGGTAGATGCGATACTCAAAGTTGACTCTATGACCTACAAACACGCTCGCTGAGACTTGCTTGACTTTATTTCTTTGTGTGCTATCTATGATGATTTCTTTGATGAGTGTTCTTTCCCTAATAGTTTTTGATGATGCATGACTAGAAGATTGGGGGCACGAGGACATGTTTTATTTAATTTCTGCTTGTGGGTATATTTTGTTGGTCTTAACTGTCATGAGCATTTATGCTTGTTCCACTTGACACTAGGATCTACAATGTATTATACTTGACTATTTTCTGCAAGTGCATGCTTATAGTCATCTTGACTTTCTTGTGTCTCAATGCAAGGATAATCTTGTTATACCAAACTTAAGGACCCTCACTGCACTAGTCATCTTGACCTACATGTCTTTGATGCTTAGGTGGGATTCCCACATATCTATTTGATACAAATCATATTCATATACCCATAGTCATACTAGTATGTATTGTATGATCTTGCGATGCTACCAATAAAGCTCAATGATGATTATTAGAATCTAATGGTTTTGTAACCTTGCAAGTAAACCACTTTTCATAGTAGCTTGCATTCTTAGGTTCATGTTAGTTTAGTTTGCATCTTGCATGTGGAGAGAGCTCTCCTTTCATCTTTCATAGACTTGTCAGTCAACTACGCTCACCTTTCACTTTTTCTCGACCATGTCTTTCACTACTTACCTTTTACATCACATCCTTTTCCTATCATCACAAGGGGTTAATCTTATCATCATATCTATATCATAAAGAGATCATTTTCAGAAACATGATTCTATATCATAAACATGAGAACTAAACATACATCCATGAGAGAGCCTATACATGAGCATATATAAGCATACATCATACATTTGAGCAATATAACAAGACAATAATACTAAAACATCCATCACAAGTGAGCCAAGTACACAAGATAAATCATAAATCTAGTAATCTCATATATATATCATGATACAAGTAAAATGTGAGATCCCAAAATCTATATCAAAGTCTCAAGATACAACTGTACATCTAAGCCCTAGACCTAGGACTAAATCGCCCCATCATGTGGAGCTGGTGGTGGTGGAGGCGGTGGCCCCATCCTGTCGCCTGCCATATCTTATCTCCCTACCCTCTCAGAGTAGAGTGGCACCCTCTATCCCTGAGGTACGACTACTATGTATAACCCATGGTAATAGGATGCCCGTGCCACCTCTCTCTGGATCTCTGCAACATCCTCTCATGCTACCCTCTCACGCCGCTCTATCTCAGCTCGTGCATCTAGGAGCTACTGATTACATATAGAAATAGTCATCCTCAGCTACTGTATCTCAGTCTCTAAGACTTGAATCCTAGCATAGAGATCCTCCCCTCCCCTATCTGTAGGCTACTCCTTCCCTACATCCACTCATCAGCGAACTAGTCTTGTCGCATCCTACTCTCCCTCCTCATCATCAGATACCTATCTATGTGACCATCTTCAACCACCTGATTGGGATCCCTATCCCCTCTCCACTATCCTCCTCCCTTCTCCATCTCCCCCATCATCATCATCATCCCCGTCCCCACCTGTTGCCTTCGGCTGTGCATCTGTGATCATGAATCTAGGAAATAGCCATCTCCGATGCTCTTCTCTGTATGCAACATCTGCACCTACATCCACCATGTCAGGTAGGTAATCCCATAGCTCTCTTTGTAAACTTGTAGTCTCCTATGCCACCTATTGTTAGTCCAACATCGATAGCCACCCCAATTCCTCATCCTCCCTAACCCAGGCGTATGTGGTAGTCTCCACTAGTACCATCTGCTGATAGCCAAACTGCCTCCATACTTGAGTGATAATGAACTGCTCAACAATATCTACATGTCAACCTAGTAGTGACCGGCTGCACAACATATATCTGAGCTCGCAATCCCTGTCACTCCACTGCTCACACTGTCTGTATGGCCTCCACTCGAAGGCTATCAACTCATCCAGTAGCCTCCTATAGTATGTTAGATCTTTGCTATGGGGCTGTGAAATGAATCCCATGTACCTATATATGTAGGGGCGTCTCCACTCCCGAGGCTGTACATGTGGTCATACAACGTATTTGTGCTCCCATACCCATAACTAAGCCAAGATAGCTCCGCATGCCCAAGATCTGTCATCCCTATATACAATCTCATGTAGCTCATGGTACATGTTTGCTAGGATGGCTGGGCCCCATGCCATCCGTCTAGGGTGTGCTACCAAATTTTCTACCAATCTCCCCTAGCCTAGTGGGAACCCCCTCTAGCTCATGTTAGTGATCAAGGCCTGTGCTACTATCGAGCACACGATGCATGCCACTGGGTAGTCCTGACCATACTCCTCGATCAGCCAATCCCAGCTGAGATGTTTGTCTATGATGGTCACATCCCGAAAGAGGTCTTGGATGGCCTGTCTCCCATCTGTAGGAGTCTGATCATGGTATACCTGTGCCAATAGAAAATCATGTCAATTTTCATCATATGGAAACATTACATTAATGAACATCTATAAACATGATTGTACTCACCGGATCTCCATGGCTAGGTATCCATAGGATCCGATAGACATAATGTGATCGATGCCTCTCCAGTCAGAAAATGGAAGGTATTGTGCTCACTATGCCATCTCTCAGCCAAGGCCGTCAGCAACCCATGGTTTTCTCGTATATGGGGTATATCCAACATGTACCTGAATCCCATGCTGATTAGATCATCTCTACCAGGAGTATCTAAATCACTGACATAGCATAACCCAACTACCCTCAGTGCTCTGATCGTGAGCACCGAAAAAGCCTCCTGCAAGCCACAAACCCGCAACCCAGATGTCAGAACATATCATGATGGATGTCTAAAACAGTACAAGTAATATCAAATGCAAAAATTATCTGTACCCATGTTATATTGTTCAAATTAAAAGCATGCGATACTTCTTATGATACTCTTACAAAAAATTTTGTTGCAATTATATCGTGTGATGGTTTGTTACATAGTGGTGCGATACTATTGCTTGGTGCGATAGTTCGCCCTATATCGCATGACATTTCGTCCAGCATCGTGCGATGCTTTCTCGAAAGGCTGTGCAATACTTTCTTAGTTAATGAACTATTATATGATACAATCTCTAACATGTGTGTGATACTTTAAAAATATCATACGATATTTCACATTAGTATAGTTTGAAATATTTAAAATATGTTTTAAATGCATAAAATAACTCAAAAGGCTAGTTTTTCTGAAAACTTATCGGGGCACCATACTGAGGAGGCCGGTTGTATAACTGACCGTGCTTGAATCGATGTGTGTGGATAGGAACTGCTACCTACTGAGCCATAATCTCTCTCTGATCTCTCAAAGTTTTCAAAATCACAATAAGACAAATAAATTTGAAAATGACCTTTCTGCCCCTAATATAGCATTTTGACTTTTTGACCAATTTTCAAAACATCTCAGAATTTTGTGAAAATTGCACCCCTGGCTAATGTCGATGTCTTGGATCCATTTTTGGGATTGAAATCAAAATCTAAGTTCATCTTGATAGTCAAAATTGCATTTCAAAATTTCTCCTTCTTTTGCGCAGTTAGCTGACCTTTTGAGGTCTGATCCTTCGATCTTCACTGGGGCATCTTCATTTCTTCATCCCCATCTCTCCCAACCTTCTAGTCTCTCATTCATTTTCATTCACTTCATCTCTTTGAGGTTTCACTTCATCTTTATCCTATATCTTTCTTAGTCAAACCTAGTCAAACTGGGGCATATCTTCACTACTTGATGGTTATTCTATCATCTTTCATCTTCGATTATGATTTCTAGTGATTTGATCAAATTTGTCAATTTACTATTTCTCCTCTACATGATTTCAATTTTGATTCCGAGGGGGTAGTACCTATCAAACTTCAATCCTTGATTCAGTTTTATCAAACCTTGCTTGAGATTCCTATCTCTTATCTTAGACTTGACAATTACGTATTCATAGGGGTGTTGGCCTTGTCTTTTCCAATCATCTTATCTTTGTCCTGATGTGTTCCCATCCGTCGAACACACGTCTGAGTTTTTTTGTTATCCCAAATTGATCTCACATTAGTCAAAGACGGGCAAATGTATGCACCCTAAAATGGTCACCTAGACTTTGGGCCTCATTCTTTGATTTATTAATTTCCTGAATCAATGCCTTGCAATATTTTCAAAATTAAATCAATTTTTTTGATCAAATCCTAATTCTATCATTTATTCGATTATATTCTATGGGCTAACCATTTTACCCTAAGTCTTTATTTAATTAAAAGGAATTCCCTCCCCTTTTATTAAATAAAAAGCCCCCACTTTCCTCTTATCCTAAGTTGCACAAATAAAACATTATTCATATTTTATAAAAAGAAGAAAAGACCTTTTTGTCTCACATGGGGCTCAAAAGTCAACACTTATTTCTCATTGGATGAGACTTGTGCACATGGATTGCTCCCACTTTCAAACTCCACCCTTGATAAAATATTTTTCCTCTTAATCTCCATGGTCCATTTATCTTTAAAAGGAGAGCTCTTTTCTCATTCAAAGGATCCCACTCTTGATGCTAATGTTGTGCTGTAGGTTTTCTTGGTGACTTTGGAGCTTTGGAGAGCTTGTTGCATTCTAGTCTCATTCTAGTCTTCATACTTGCATTCTTAGCTTAGTTTCCTTTCAAGTTCTAGCTTAACTCACCTAATTTAATTAGCAAAGGCTTGTAATACTTTCATTTCCATAGCTTAGTGTGCATTCTTCATTTCTAGCATAGCATTGCATTGCATTTCCATTTTGATTCTTGAGGATATTGGCATTCTTGCCCTTGTCTCTTTGAATCTCTCATTGCATGGCTTACTAGCAAGGTTATAGGCTTAATAGCTCTAGCTAAGAGCATTCTAAACACCCTTGTGACTCCATGCCTAGGGAGCTCTAGGTCACTTTCTCAAGGTTTCCAATCCATGGATCCTCTTGGAAGTAATGACTTAGAGAAGTGCACATTTTGAGTGTACAAGATCATGGTTCGTATTATGGTTAGGGTTGGGGTTTTGATTAGGGTTATGATTTAAGGTTTAGAATTAGGATTATCATTAGGGTTATGATTTAGATCATGGTTAGTATTATGGCTAGGGTTCTGGGATAATCTTTTATGTGCATGACATGGTTAGATTTATGGTTATATTTAGGGTTCATGTTATGATTATAATTAAGCATTTAGGGGTTAGATTTTAGGTCCAAGGTTTAGCATTTAGGATGAGGCTTTACCATTTATGTTTATGGTTTAGCTTAAGATTTAGGATTTAGGCTTTAACATTTAAAATTAGGGTTTAGCAATTAGGTTTAAGACTAGGGTTTAGCATAAATAGGATCTATGGTTATGGTTTGGATTAGGGTTAGGGTTTTGTTCAGGTAAGGATTAGGATCATGGTTTAGCATTTAGGATTATGGTTAAAATTATACTTAGGGAGAGGTTTTAGGATTAGTTTTAGGATTAGGGTTAGGGTTAGGATTGGGATTAGGTTTAGGGTTAGGGTTACAGTTTATATCATAGTTAGGATTAGGGTTTGGATTGGGATGTTATTAGAGTGAGAGTTATAATTATGGTTAGAATTAGAATTATGATTAAGGTTAAGACTAAGGTTAAAGTTTTGATTACACTTTGATTAGGGTTTAGATTAGGCTTTTGTTAGGATTCATATTAGGGTTTGGTTAGGGTGGTTATTAGGGTTAGGGTAATATTTCAAGAGACCTCTTGGTCATTTTTTCTTTCTTCCACACACACACACATATATGAAAGCTAGTTTTATTTATTAAATTTGTTGACAAGAGGTTGAGGTTTAACAATTTATTCCATTCTACATATCATAATGATTGTGACTTTGAAACAATTGAGATATACATTTTAGTAATTTCTAAAAGAAAGAAAAGTGTATTAAAATATATATATCATGCATATTGAAGATAATACATATTTCCGTCTTAACTCAAATTAACTTCATGTTATCTTAAATATGTATATTTGAAATAATAGCAAGAACATCTTTTATAAGTCCAATAACATTTTCTTTCAATGTGTAGGGACCAAAAAATCAAACAACTAAAAAACTCATTTTAGACTTGTTCGACATAATCAAAAGAAACATGGGTTTACAATCCAAGTTCATAATTAAAATTGATACAAAACATTTCTTCAATTGATTATGATCAAATATTTACAAATAAATTTTAAATGTCTTTAAAAAATTATATCCATTTCAAAATTATATATCTAAATATTGTGTGTGTGTGTGTAGAGATATATGTGTAGATGGATGGATGTATATATAAATGCATATGAATACATATATACATACATAATGTTTTGTTAAATAATTAATCTAATACTTTTTTATAAAGTGTCTACTAATTTTATATAATTATTCAGATTTCGCAACGGTTGCATGATTTTGTAGTAGTCATTATAAAGAATGTTCAATGTATTATATCTAAGTCCTATTATTACTTTGGTCTAATTTGATTAAATAGAGACAATTTTAGAAACAATTTTCAAATAGTGACTAGTACATACCATCTAATCTTATATTGCTAGAAGAATTAGCTAGTTATTGATAACCAAGTGATTCCTTAATAGAACTTGTTTATAGATTTATTATTGCTACTCTAAATTTAGAATTGTAGTATATTTAAAAAACTATTTAAGATTTTGTAAACTCTATACAACATATTTTCCCATCCACCCATTCAATGTTTTTCGTTATTTCGTAATTGAATTGTACTTAAAGTAAAATATAGAGACTATTAATTTCTGTAAAAAGAAAACTCATAATTATTTTTTGAATTTTAATTATATGAAAAATGATCATAGAATAATAAGGTATGGCCCGCGGGTGGTTGCGGGGGGGTGATCCATGGTAGTGCATCCCTCTCCCACTTCAGCTGGGATGACTGACGCCATTGCTCTTGCTGCTGCTGCTCGGTTTTCATAGGCTCTTGGTGGGAGGTCTCTAACTAGGAGGATTGATATCCTTGCTCATGTTGTTAATCCATCTGCACTCGGTGGTGGGGTTTTTGCTATTTAACTGAGGCTTGTTTATCCTAGTTTCCTCCGAGGACCTGATCCACAATATGTCTTTCTTTCCCAGTAAGAGGTAGATCTATAGATTTAGCTGCCGACGATCATCGCTTCTAAACTGACATTGATAGATTTCAAATAACTGAATGCCTTTGGTGGAGGATATGTTGGAGATTTATCCTTGTGTTATATATATAGAGTAATTTTTTATTTCGTTTTGATTCTTTTAATGATTGAAAGACTATTTCAACTATTGAAGATTGGGAATCTTGATTTGTTCTAGGAACCCTTCTTTCAACCTTCTAAAACTTTCTAGTAATTTTTCACTTGTTCGTGTAAGACAACCTTGTCTCTCCATACACTTTTGGTCCAAATCTTCTTACTTGACAATTGGCAATGCTAGCGGTCATTTCTTAAAGCTGGACCCAACAACTTGTAACTTTTATCATACTTCCTATACTCTAGTATTTTATTGGATAATGATCTCTCCAAAGCTTTTCTTCGAGAGATTGTTTTAAAGGAAAATGATGTTCCTTGGATGCAACTTATCAACTATGAGTGAATCCATTTACATTGTAGGTGTTGTTTTTCTTCTTGATACTTGACCTCAACTTTCCCTTATGGCTTTCAAAAGTTGTCTTGCTCAACCTAGAAGAAGAATGTGCTTCATGTTGCATGGACTTGCTTTACTTAGAATATTTCACTTTTTAGAGATTGCTATTCTTCTTAACAATTTCTTCCTTGATTGGAAGTATATATCCATTGCAATTGATCATTAACTTAGCATGCATAATGTGTTATCTTTTCACTATCTTCTATGCTTGGGGGATAATTTTTTTTTCTTACTGTCTCTTGCTCTTTTTATAAGGATCTCCTTTCCTTATTGGACTGACATGTGTTTATTGTGTGACATGCTTTTCTTATATGGAATTATTTGTCTTGATTTAGGATCCTCTCTTATGCAAGATGTGTGCATACTCAATCACAACCTCTTCCTTATTAGAAAAAGCATGTTCATCCTAAATAAACAACCTTACTTTGGGGCTAAAAGTGTGTCATTCGTCATCAAGAATCCCTTTTTCACCTAGCAATAGGTAGGCTAAAAGTGTGCATTCTTGTTCTCCTCTCCCTCATTTTCCTAGAGATGTTATTCTTATTCAAGAACTCCTCTTAGAGGTAGATGTCTTGTAACAAAGATATCTTCCTTCGAAGGGTCTCTTTTCACTTGTTGCAAGATATCCTTTCATTATTATCATTTCCTTGGTTGACAAGAGCCTTTCCTCTTTGCTAAGGTTATGCAATACATTGTTTCTTTAAGGATATCTCCTTGTTGTTGGGAGTAGGTATCCTTGTTTTCTTTTCCTTATGATGCCACCATAGTATTATGTTGTCATCCTAAGGAGGGGGCATATATACAGCCTCCTTATAAATGATGCAACCTTAAATAGACTATTTAATAGATCCCTTTGGAGAAAATTATTTCCTTCGGACTAATCCTATTCAATGGATTTCTTTGGAGACTATGCTTTCATTATGCCAAATCCTCCTTTTGAAATGGATCCCTTTGGAGATAATGCTTTCATTAGGATTGATCCTCCTTGAAAGATTTCATTGTGAACTATGCTTTGTTTGGTTGTCCTTTTTGATAGATTAACTAGCATAACATAATTATTTAGACTAGATCAATTCCATCCTTTTGCACCATGTGCATTATTTTGAATTTTCCTTGGAGATAATGCTTTCCTTGGATTTTTCTAGAACTTTCTAGAGATAATGCATTCTTTAGGACTAATCCCCTTTCATAGATTTCCTTGTGAAAAATGATTCCCTTGGTTATCCTTAGGTAGAGTTGAGCAGCATAACACAACTTGCTAGACCATCAAATCAACATTTTCTCTCTTTGGAACGTGAAACTAGCATAATGCATCTTGCTAGCCTTTTTATGTTTTCCTCCTCTTCTTTTCCTCCATGGATCACCTTGCATAATGCAATGTGCTAGACTGTTGGATTCATATTCTCTTTATCTTCTCTCCATGCTCTCATATCTTTGCCAATGGGTTAGAAAATGGAGTTTTTTTGTCTTTGGTGATGGTCTCATCCTTTCTATGTGACCCCTGTTGCTTTGGCAATAGATTTTCGAACATGATACTAGTGGTTGAGATTTTTTTTTCGATCGAGGTCTCTTCAACTAGTTGATTTGCAATTTTTTTTAATACTAACCCCTTTTTAGTTTGTTGGTGTCTTTTGTATTTTTATTTTTCATTTTGTTTGTGTTTCCTTGTACATAATTGTCAAAGTTAAGATCATTTGTTTTTGGTCTTGTGTCCTTAAAATTAGTGATGTTTAATTTATTTGCAATTTTCCCAATGATCATTTTGCTTTATTTCTCTTTCTTCTTTCTTCTCCTTTACCATGAGCACATGAGGTGTGTTTAAGGTTGAAAGCAAGAGTTTTTTGTCGATGTGTTGGTTGCTTTTGTTTTTGTTGTTGTACAGAGTAGTTGATGTTGTCAAGTTGTGAGTTATTTTGGTTGTTGTTACAGAGTTGTTGATACATATTAATATAGTTGTTATTTATGGAAACATATTGATTTGGTAGTTGGATTGTGATTTTTATTTATAATATGTTATAGATGTGAGTTTTAGGATGTTATGGTTTGAAGGTTGGTGCTCTGATAATGGTCCAAAATTCTTTTTTGTTATGAATATAATATTGACTATTTGGTTTTGTAATTCTTAATGCTTTAGCTTTTGATTATGTTTTTTGGGCAATATTGATGTAATCTAGAGCTATGTTTTATAACTTCTTGGGCTCTATTAGGGATTTTTCTTGTAGGGTCAAACTTGGCAAATTATGAGCTTGATTCTCAGTTAAAATGGGCTCCAAGTCTGCAAGAAAAGCCTAATTGATGAGGATTGGATAAGATCCTCCTTCTACTTCGAGCTCCACAGGACTCGGGCGAGTATTGCCTATAAATAGGTTACTATATTTCAAATAAGTTTTTGATTAGTGGATTTGATCTTCACTATCATGCTATCTAGGCTTCAAATTATTTTAAACAAAAGATCACTCTGCAGACATCTGAGAATCATTCTAATACAGAGGATAGCAGTGGAAACTATGAATGTGATAGCATAGACAATGGAATAAGGATGTAAATCCTTCTTCTTTTTATGAGTACAACTTAAGGAAGGTTAACCTCTGATTCTCTCTTCAAGGAATCAACAAATTGAACTATATCACCTAGATATAATCCTTTCACAGTATGCATGAAACTTAAAAACATAAAAGAACTGCTAATAAAATTTTGTGTTTGATGACATAAAAATGACTACAACACAAACTACCAACCAGTGCCTATTCTTGGGCAAGGAGTCAAAAGATGTAATCCACAGGTTATAAATTAAAAAAAATACTATAGAATGTCTAATAGACTGTATGCAATCAAGATAGAGTGCCTTACAAACTATCCTCTCACTTCCATATTGTTACATCAAATCCTTCAATAATGCCTGCTCTCTAAAACCATTTATGAAATTTAATTCTCTCCTTGAGAGAAACTCACAAATAATTGAACAAACTATCTTGTAGTTGGTATGTTTTCAGATGCCTTACAAATAAAACATACAAGAGCATCAACAAAATGCAAATAGACATAACAACAGAGAATAGGGACTGCACTGTATTTTATTGAAATATTCTTGCTTCAATACATTAATAACAGAAAACTCAAAGCATAGACAAGATTGAGAAATGTGTCTTGCAGAAATACATTCAAATAACCATCTAGAAGCCTATTGTAAAATCATCTGAGTGAGAGGGCAGAACCAATCTGAAACCCTTCAACAGAACAGAAGAAGAAACAAGAACAGGAACCCCTACAACTGAGAAGAAAAGAGAATAAATAGACTGAGAGAGAAAACCTAAAATCTGTACTTGACCAACTCTTGTCCATTCTGCAATCTAATCTCTTGTCTTCTCTGAAAATCTGATCTTCCCGAGCATCTTCAAAATCTGACAAATTTGTCCTTTTTCCCATAAAATCTGCCCATCTACATGGAAATTTGATTTCTTTGTCTTTTACTCTCCCTTGAAATTCAATCCTCTGTACCCTCTAATGTTTTCATCCACTGAAAATCTGAATCATTTTTCTCACCGGATTTGCAAAATCAATCAATTTTAGAAGAAGAAAAATATCCCCAAAATCTGGTTGCGGATTTAAAAGCTCTTATTGCTCTTAGCAACTTGATCTAATCTGATTCTAACTACCATCATTGCATCCGTCATATTCTGGCATTTCTGAAAACATATTATACTGCCATATTTTGATAAAAAATGAATCTCCCAGACATTTTCCCGTGAACAGCTTTGTCATTACAAAATTTTGAAATTTTTCCAAAGTCTGAACTTTATAACTTTTTTAAATCTTTTATTTATTTAAAGTCTGCACATGCCACCAAAACTTGCCACTTGTCACCTTCTCATTCGTTGCTTCCCTTTAGTCTCTAGATCTCATAATTATTTTCTCTCTCCACCATTCTTTATGAGATTTGGAGACTAACTTTAGTCTCTAGATCTCTAGATAGCTATTTGAAAATTTGGAGACTAGTCTCCAAGTTTCATAATCACTTTTTCTCATTATGAGATTTGGAGACTAACTTTTAGTCGCTAGATCTCTAGATAGCTATTTGGAGATTTGGAGACTAGTCTCCAAATCTCATAATAATTTTCTCTCTCTACTTTTCCTCATGAGATTTGGAGACTAAGTTTAGACTCTAGATCTCTGAATGATTATCTAGAGATTTGGAGACTAGTCTCCAAGTCTCATAATGAACTTTTTTCTTTGTGAGATTTGGAGACTAAGTCTATTTGGAGATCTGGAGACTTGGAGATCTGGTGACTTGGAGATTTAGAGACTTGGAGATTTGAAGACTAGTCTCCAAATCTAAGAATGATTTCCTCTCTTTATTTTTCATTTAGAGATTTAGAGACTAACTAGTCTCTAGATCTCTGAATGTTAGTGGCTTAACCACTATCATTCAGAGATTTGGAGACTAACCTTAGTCTCTAGATCTTTGAATGTTAGTGCTTAACCACTAGCATTTTTCGCCAACATTTTTCTCCAAAATTGCTTCTAGGCCCACTGGCACAGAAACCAAGGTAGATGCACAAGCATGGACAAGCATAGCTCCTTTCATTTGAGTTACTTCATATGTTTGTAGATTTGCATATAAACACTTCAAATTTCCAAATTGGGAGCAATGTGGGATAAAACTTTATGAAGCAATTCTGATTTTTTTATTGCTGCCAGTACTCAGAGAGCCATAACTTTTGATTTTCAAACTGTGTTTTTCTAAAAAAAAATTTGTACAATACACACATAGCCATCTCAAACATATATAAAATTTAGCCTGACCCAGTTTGCATTTTTTGAGTTATGATTAAAAACGTGGCTCGAAATCTGAATAATGCACATTCAGAAAGCATTGACATTCTTTAAATGGAATGGCTCTGGAAAAGTGACTAAACAGGCACATGGAGAGCTGAAAATTGGCATGATGACTCATTTCCATGTCTACAATATGATTCAACAACCAACACATTACAACCAATCTTTGGGAAGAAGATACAATCAGCTAAACAGGGCCTCCGACAGTGATCTGAGATTTAAACAAAATTGTGCAATTTGACACTTGCTCAAAATGGGACTTCACCGAATGATTCGGGATGACAAAATAACATTATAGAATGCATGCACATACTGAATGAAGTGTTTTCAACACCTAGAACACCTCATAAGCTTCAAAATGGCAGCCAAGTACATATGCATAAAAATGATTTAAAGAGCTTCAAATTGTAAACTTTTAACATGGTACTCAAAACCCATGTTGCATTTTTTAGTACCAATAGTGGCTCTGACTGTGGACCCATGCCCCATGTGGGCATGTAGAGAACCTCAAAATCTCATGGTAGAAGCAGACCACCCCGAAACTTGAAATTAGCTTGACACCTTTTCTCAAAAACTCTGAACAAGAACCCCTCTAGAACACCTTTATTGAAAGAAAGAAAACTACTCTTACTATGTACAAACGATGGCCCCGAGTCACCAAAATTTTTTCAAAACTTCTTGCCTCTATCATATACTTGATTTTCATTTCTTTCTTCCTGAGGTAAGTAGGGTATTTTATTCCCATTTGTTTCACCAAGCATATCAACACTTTTAATCAGCTCATTGAGTGAAATAAAACAACTATCTTCATTTTCATAGTGCATGTAAAAATTTGAAAGATTTTCTTCATCTTGCTCACTATGACAATAAGACTCAGCATGCTCATGAATACTACCATCCAGACTGGAACTGATCTTTATCTACTGATTCATGCATGCTATCAATCT
The DNA here is from genome assembly GCA_027943335.1 of Chamaecyparis obtusa. NCBI lineage: Eukaryota > Viridiplantae > Streptophyta > Pinopsida > Cupressales > Cupressaceae > Chamaecyparis > Chamaecyparis obtusa. The sequence continues at coordinate 4,314,949 of BSBK01000614.1, forward strand.
GGAATGCAAAAGTCTCATACTCTACTTGATAAAAAATATCATTCATACCCTAACTTTGCATATCCTCACGAGTAGCTGGTTGGACTTCAAATGAATAATCAGATTTATACTCACACATTTCATCATCATCAAATTCTAAAACCACTCCAAAACCTCCGAATGCATCTTCATAATCAAAATTCTGATTAGTATTCATGCCACGCAAATCATTATTAATTTTACTATAAAGTGTAGGCTGATCTTCAAATACAACTCTATCAAGCACTTCATCATCAAACTCACAAAATGCAACATCATCATTTAAAACTCTCTCACACATGGAAGAAGAACATTCTGATTTCTCATAGAAGGAAGATAGTGTGTCATCATCTGCATCCAGTTCAACTAAATCTGAAACCTCCGTGTGTTCTTCAAACAACGGATTGATAACTCCATGCAATACTCCTCTTTGAACATTATGACAAAAAATGGGTTGATCATCATCAAAATTTTCATCATATAAAGCATTAGTAAACACTTTAAATTCACTACCCATTTCATTTTCATGGAGTCTCTCAGTATATGAAGAAAAATCAGAACTATATGAAGATTCACTGTCAACATCACCTACCAAGCATATAGTGTCCATAATTACATCCTCTTCATTATATTGTTTAGGATAACCATTACGGCAAGACCATGATTCACTCCTAAACTCTGCTATATGCTGCAACTTCATTATGAAATGCAGAACCATTGGATAACCTTTCATTCAAATCTTCATGTTCAATGATAGCACATTGAATTACCATTTCCTTATCTTTATACTTTGAGGACAAATCACTCTCAAACTCTTGATATTGAAACTAATTTGTATAATTCAAAAATTGAGATGCACTTTCATTTTCAGATTTAGAAAAAAGAATTCATACCTTCACTTTCAAATGAGTGTTCACTTCCATCACTACTTTCTGCTTCCCATGTTGCATCTGACTCATACGAAGACATCTCAACATCATTGCCTTCCTCATTCTCAGTTGAATAACCATTTTCAGCACTATGTTCCTCTCACTGTGACTGATATGCACATGAATCACATTCTTCATCTTGTGTTACCGGTTCTTCTTGAAATGTCGGGTCAACAACTTCAAATTCATTATCAGAGACATAACTTTCAGCCTCTTCATTTGCACAAGACTGAGATATATATGCAACAAGTTCATGTCTAGAAACACTAACAACATCATGTTCATAATCAATATCACAAGAACTCACTGTTGCAGCTAATTGGTAATTCAAAATATCAGCACATTGCTCAATTCTATCAAAGTCTGGAACATATCTTACTGCTGTAGCGTCATGAACACATGTTTCATTAATAGAAAAAGACTCCACCGCATTTATACACATGTTCTGATTTGAAATTTCAACTTGATTAGAAACTACAGCAGAAGTGTTGATACATTGATTTGTAATTGAGGCATCCACACCACATTCCTCTTTTCTTTCACATTGATTATACCGGCATACGTTCATGGCAAAATGACCTCTAGTCAATCCATATTTCAAACTGTTTTCAATATCCATTGCAGTTATAAATGCTTGATATAATGATTTAGGTTCTTTATCCCTCAATAAGTAGTTCATTTTCTTGTCAAATGCATTGAAGTAGACACTTACACACACTTGATCATTTAGTCTCTAACTTTCAGGGATCTCATTCAAAACTTTTGTAAATCTGATATTGAATTGAGGAACAAGCTCATCACTCTCAATATGAATCTTCAAAAACTTACTATAAGAATCAGATATGCTTACCCTTTCTGCAAACTACTCCATGAAGGCTGAATGCAACTCACTCCAGGATGAAATAGAACATGCTTGTAGAAAAGAAAACCAATCTCTGGCATCACCTTCCAAAGTTTGAACAAACAATTTCATATGCACATCCTCATGAGCAATTTCAAAGTCACACATCAAGTCACAAAATAACTGGACATGATGACTGGCTGAAACAAGATGGTTCCCATTAAACTTAGGCAAATGTCCTCTGATTCTATCAAGGATTTCATTAGGAAAACCATGTATGCCATCAAAACATAATGGCATATATCTCCTGGTAGAAATAGATCTAGGAACTTCACTAACCGGTTGCATGCTTGATGAAAAGAAATTTGACATTCTTTGAAATTGTGGAGCTCATTTACCAATAATAATTTTTGTTCTTAACTTGCAGCAAATCTATATACCTTCTACCAACCAACCTTTTCAAACATACTTCAAACACTTTTACTTAACTCACGGTTCAAACCAAAAGTATGTAATTCTACACTCATATGTCCTTTCTTTAATGACAAAATCATTTGATAAGGACCATGTGAACACATAAAATACTGAATGGGGAATACTTGGAAGCCTTTGCTGATTGTTGTTGTTCTCTTCACATTAGACTAAAATCTGAAACAAGGCTTCACACCTTAGGTTCGTTCTATCATAGATTCACCACCTCTTTTTAGAGGACACAAATTTTACTGATCTTTCTTGAAACATCAACAGATTCTGGGCATTCCTCTTAGCAAAGTCACATATATTTTTAAATTTTTACAACAACAAATCTAGGTAATACACTTGCAAATTTGAAAACAACTTTCAGATCATGACATTTATGAGACTCTTCCCCAAACTGAATATAGCAAGACTCTGGGATACTCTTAGTAATAAACTTATTTCACTGCCCAGTAGAGTCGCCAATTTGTTAGGAATTTTTCTTGTAGGGTCAAACTTGGCAAATTATGGGCTTGATTCTCTGTTAAAATGGGCTCCAAGTTTGCAAGAATAGCCTAATTGATAAGGATTGGATAAGATCCTCCTTCTGCTTCAAGCTCCACAAGACTTAGGCGGGTATTGCCTATAAATAGGTTACTATATTTCAAGTAAGCTTTTGATTAGTGGATTTGATCTTCACTATCATGCTATCTAGGCTTCAAATTATTTTAAACAAAAGATCACTCTGTAGACATCTGAGAATCATTCTGATACAGAGGATAGTAGTGGAAACTATGAATGTGATAGCATAAACAATAGAATAAGGATGTAAATCCTACTTCTTTTTATGAGTACAACTTAAGGAAGGTTAACCTCTGATTCTCTCTTCAAGGAATCAACAAATTGAACTATATCACCTAGATATAATCCTTTCACAGTATGCATGAAACTTAAAAACATAAAAGAACTAGAAATGAAATTTTGTGTTTGATGACATAAAAATGACTGCAACACAAACTACCAACCAGTGCCTATTCTTGGGCAAGGAGTCAAAAGATGTAATCCACAGGTTATAAATCAAACAAAATACTATATAATGCCTAACAAACTATATGCAATCCAGATAGAGTGCCTTACAAACTATCCTCTCACTTCCAAATTATTGCATCAAATCCTTCAATAATGCCTGCTCTCTAAAACCATTTATGAAATTTAATTCTCTCCTTGAGAGAAACTCACAAATAATTGAACAAACTACCTTGTAGTTGGTATGTTTTCAGATGCCTTACAAATAAAACATTCAAGAGCATCTGTATACACCTAAAAATGGCTTCATTAATGAATTAAATATTTATTATTTAATTACTATTGACTTGATAAATTAATTAAATATTTATTATTTAATTAATAATTATTCCTCTATTTATTAAATAAATTATTCAATTTATTTAATAAATTCACTATAGTCTAATTCTATATCCTAAGTCTTCTAAATAGTCTATTAAAGTGATTTAATTAAATACACAATCACCTAAATATGACTAAGTCTTCTAATTCACCTCATCCACCTAGTCACCTGACACATCACCTTGGCTAAAATAAATAATTATTATTAATTATTTATTCATATTTATCCTCACCCACACATGTCCTATTCTTAAGGGCTATGTGGCCTCATAGGACTTGGTCTTATAACCACATGTCCTCTCAACAACCAAGTCAAGAGACATTTCCTATTCCTAAGGTGTTTCTCAAGCCACCTCTAAGGGTCAAAGGTGACTCATGGGACACTTGTACAAAGAGTCTTCATGAGAAAAATGTCTCTACCCCTTTCTCTCTTTGGTCTTTGTGAGACACTTGACATGTGTCTTTCCCTTCCACCTTCTTCTCCTCCATGTCAATGTGAGAGGAACATCATCCCTATTCTTCCTCTCACATTCCAACTACATCCCCCTTTCTCTCAACTCCTTCAACCAAGTCAATCCTAGCCCTAGGATCTTCCACCTTTCATTCTCAACCGTAGGATTGTGCCACCTAGGCCTAGATCCTCCAAAACTCTATAAAAGGAGCCTCATTTCCCATTTGAGAGCTAATAGGTATTTTTGATAACAAGCATCCAAGCATTCAAGCATCCAAGCATTCAAGCAATCAAGCATTCCATAGCAATCACCATTTCATTTGGATTTCATCCATTAGTTTGCATAAGTTATTGTGCACCCAAGTTCATTCAATCTCCACACTTTGGTAGCATCTTGGGAGAATGCTTCATTTTGGAAATCTGAGAGCTCAACATCTTCAAGAAATCAAAGCTAGGAGGATAATGGAGACAAGCTGCATGGTAGGTGAAGGTAATTAAATTAGTTTCATCATTTCATAGTTACTTTGCATTCTTCATTATGTTTGCATTAGATAGATTCATTGGCTTTAATAGTTAATTTATCATTTCTAGTTGTTAGACATCTAATTTACATACATTTTTGGTGCTAGAAGGAGGGCCAACCTCCATTTTTAACATTTTATTTTCTTAGTTTTCCGTGTGTAGACATTTCCAGGTTGTTTCTGCGCATTCATTCACGATTACTGCGCATTCATTCATCTGTGCTACGCATTCACTTTTGATCACATGAGTCATTTTCTGTCTTTTCCATTCTCATTTTGATTAAAATCTGCGCATTTGTTCCACTTTCCTGTGCATTTGTTCCAGTTTTCTGCGCATACATTCCATTTTTTGCACTTACATTACATTTTGCTGTGCATTAATTATTCTATTCTGTGCATCTGTTTAATAATTTTGCGCATTGATTCACTATTGTTGCGCATTTGTTATTGACAGTATTTAGATTAAAATTTTTGATTTATTTTGATTTTAGCTAACTTTTGACAAGTGTCTGTTCGTTCTGGTAGTATTTTTAAGCTATTTTGTAGGACGTAATTTTGAAGACCCCATTGCTAAAAAAAATTTCTGACAGTTTGATTGCAGATTGCCAAGGGGTTTGAAAAATAAACTATAATCTCGTTTGGGCTTAAAATACGACATGTTTTTGCTTTGTGTGTCTTCCTTAGCATAGATTCAAGTGTCTGTTGTCTTTTTCTTAATAGCATATCTGTAATCCCAAAATTATAACAATGTATCCTCTCCCCTCGCCATTCGTGGACCTTGGGTGTAAGAGAAACTGTTATAATTTTTAGAGGGCAATCTTTGGTGGGAAAAGAGGTACTCACCCCAAGGAACGACCCAACTGGTAACAGGCTAAAGCCAAGCCCTTCCAAACCAGTATATAAAAAATGCTAATGTGATTAGTCTCACATTAGACAGGTGTGAATTCATTATGGCAACCAAAATCTCCTCCAGTACCCTAGTGGTGCGTTAAAGTCCTACTTAGTAGAGGTGAAAGCCTTTCTTTGAAAGGATTGGGAGAGCCCCCTTAATTGGAAAAATGACTTGATCACAACCACCTGAATAGATGTCCTTACTAAAAACTTTTGTTTAGTGGCCAAAAACCTTCTATCTGCTGGCTCGAGTCACCCAAGCTTGTGAAGACACCCCACATTACTCATGGTTCATAGTACAGATAGTAGTTCTTTGGGAAGTAATGACCCATTGAATTTGGAACTTGGTGTGCCTGAGAAGTGAGTGCACTGTAAGGAGGAGCCCATGCCTCCAAGTTCCTAGGCTGTCCGCTATGAATTTGCATGGCTGAATTTTATTATCCTAGTGGGGATTCAGCATATATCATCCTTGCCAACCATAGGATTGTAAGCGTGTTTGTGCATTCATATTAGCATAGTTAGATTAACATCATTTCTATCTTGTGTACGTGTGTTTATGCATTTTTCACTTTGCCAAAAACAAAAATAAAAAATAATTAAAAAAACAAAACTAGCCAACACCAGGAAAATCCAAAACATTTCAATTCAGATCAAAATTTCAACACCTGCGCATATATCACATCTTTTTGTGCATTTGATCAAGTTTGCTGCACATTTATCAAAATTTGTTGCGCATCTGTTCAGACTGTCTGTGCTTTTGATTATTACCAGTCGCATCTGTTACATATTGCTGCGCATCTGTTTCATTTTGTTGCACATTGATTAATCTGTCCTGTGCATTTGTTGCTGCGCATTTACAACAGTGAGCATTTCCACAAACTTTGCAATTTTCAAAATCACTTTTTTAGATACCCATTTTCATCCTTAGTAAGATTCTGGAGAAACAATCAAGTTACATAGACCTTTGATCTTTAGTTTGACCATTCATCACTTTTCATCATTCCTTCATCAAGATTCATCAAATCATTTTTTCTTCCAAATCTTTGCAATTCTCAATTTTGTGTTGAAACATTATCTTATCCATTAGATTTTGATCTTTGTGAGTTTACCATATCAGGATATATCATCCTTCATCATCAAACTTGCTTAGGTTATTATCTCTTGATTTCTCTTTGTCATATCATAGTGAGATCTATACCTCCTATGGACTTAGAGTTTATCAAGTTGTCTTATCACTTTTCAACACATTTCAATATCTTTCCTATCAATCACTTTCCATATCTTCTCATAAAAAATCTTTCATCCCACAATCAATTCTCTCAATTTTATGGTTCAAACTCGATCTCAAAAATTTAAACAAGCCACCAATCCAGAATCCCTAGACAAGATGGAAGGCAATACCAGCAACGAAGCAAATCCTTGGCCCGAAGCTCCTAAAAAACCTTCACTTTTTACATCCACTGATGAACCCACCAATGAAGAACTTAGGGAAGCTTCACAAGATCCTCAATTTTATCATGTCATGGAAAGACTCTTAGGCTTGGATAAAGAGATGTATTTTCTCATGCTTGCTCAACAAGGAGCTAAGTTACCAAGTGATTTTGATGTTTCTTATCTTAGAGAACCAGCTCACACAAATAATCAACAAATTCTTAAAGGTTCTCAAGATACTCATGAAGCAAAGGAAACCAATCAGCAATCCAATGCTTCTCATATTCATGAACAACACACTATTTCTCAAAATGATCAGCCAAATCATGCTTCACAAAAAAATGCTTCTCACAACAATGTTTCCCAAAATTCTCAAGGAAACACACCGTCTTTGGATCCCGTCCTACAAAAAATCCAAATGCTTCAACAACAAATCCGTGACATCCAAACTGGATCATCGACAAAGAAGTATTCCTTGGATGATATATGTCCTTATCCTTTTGATAAGAATTTAGCAATGATTCCATTCCCTCCTCATTTTGAGGTACCAAAATTTGACAAATACAAAGGGAATTCGGATCCACAAGACCATATTCGTGAGTTTTGTGCTACTTGTATTGAAGTCACTCACAATGACACTTATCTTATGCAACTATTTCCACGAAGTTTAGGAGGACAACCCATGGAATGTTTCTCCAAACTACCCCCAGGCATCAAATCTTTCAATGAGCTTCTTGACAAATTTGTGACTCATTATTCATATAACATCAAACATGAGGTCACTATGCTTGATCTTTGTAATGCACATCAAAAGAATGGAGAACCTTTCCTTACTTTTTTGCAAAGATGGCGTCAATTGTTTTCTAAATATCCACGAACGATTCCTGAAAAAGAAAAGATGGATATTTTTGTGCATAACCTTACACTAGAAATGAGTTATAGGTTGCAATTGCAATGTCCACCAAATTTCAATAAGCTCATAGAAAATGGTATCAAGATTGAGGAAGCCATGGTTCGAAAAGGTGAGATCAAACTTTATTCTAAAGACAATGCTGGATCTTCAAATTCCAATTCCAACAACTACAACAATGACAAATTGAAATTCTAGAATAAAAACAAAAACATTGTCAATGATGGGATTGTTGATAATCGTAATGTCAAACCAACGTAACCCCTTCTTAATCTCACCAGTCAGGCCAATGCTACTCAAGGAACTTACAACAATCAATCATCAAATCAAAATACCAACAAGGATTCATCTAAACCAAGATTGCCTTTTATGTCACCTCGAAGAAACTTTACTCCTTTGGGGGAATCTCTCGAGTCAGCATTACGAAAGTTACTCACAAAGAAACTCATTAAGCTTCTTGAAATGAAAGATTTTGAACCTAGAGTAAAGCCTTCTTGGTGGAATGAGAATGATTATTGCAAATTTCATAGAGGCAGAGGACATCAAACAAATGATTGCAAAAGACTCAAAAATGTAATCCAAGATTTAATCGAAAGTGGTGAAATTGGTGTTGACGGACATGTCTCGAACGAATCACATACAACTTTCAAAGATCCACTCCCTGAGCATGAAAAAGGGGGTTCTTCCAACAATAAGGGTGACAATCACGCTAATTATAATTCCACTCCCTATCGATATGTTGGTAACATTTCTGAATGTCATCCTTCTATGTATTATGCCAATGTTATTACCATCAAAGAAAAATTAGAGAGTCAACTAGTCCAAGCAACTACTCGTGCTCAAGCCAAAGTTACTCTTCAAGGAGTCCAGTCTAAACCAAGTACTACACAAAATAAGTCCGTTTATGTCCCAAAGTCTATCCCAAATACTTCCAACCAGTACAATCTTTTGGAACAACTTAAGAAAAAACTTGCCCAGATATCCATCTTAGAGCTTTTGCATCTTTCCCCATCTCATAAAGATATCCTTGAAAAAGCTCTCTTAGAGACCCAGGTTCCCACAACTCTAGATCCTGATCAATTTCAAGCTATGGTGGGCCATTTAACAACCCCACACTATTTTTCCTTTACTGAAAATGATGATTTAGCCATTACCCAACCTCATAATGCTCCCTTACATATCGAAGTCCTTGTTCAGAATCACAAGATTAAAAGAGTATTAATAGATGGGGGAGCTGGCTTGAATATCTTGATGTTAAAGTTAGTCCTTACATTGGGATTTTTTGAGAATGCTGTTGATCCAAAAAAGAAAATCACAATAAAAGCCTATGATGAGGAAGAGAGATCATCCAAGGGGTCTGTTGTTCTTCCAATTAGAATTGGTCCTATTGTCAAAGATATATCATTTGTAGATATGGTATATCATTTGCAGATATGGTATACCTATGTATCTTATCACTGATCATGGGAAACAGTTTCAAAACCAAGACATGGATGACTTGTGCACCAAATTTCACATCACCCACAACTATTCCACCATCTACTATCCTCAAGAAAATGGCCAAGCTGAGGCGTCAAACAAAACAATTGTTAAAATCCTACAAAAGACTGTCAATGACGCTGGCCGTGACTGGCATCTCCAACTTAATCCAGCCTTATGGGCTTATCGCACCTCCATCCGTACTCCTACTGGAGCCACTCCATACTCCCTTGTCTATGGATCTGAAGCAGTCCCGCCCCTTGAGGTCGAGTTGCCTTCGCTTCGTGTTACTCTTAAAGATTTAATTCCTGATGAAGAGTATAGAGTTGCACGTCTGACTGAATTGGAACTCCTAGATGAACACCGTCAGTGAGCCTATGATCATTTGAAAGTTTATTAGCAGCATCTATCCTATCAGTACAACAGCAAGGTAAAGATCAGAGATTTTCAGTTGGGTGACTTAGTCCTTCGAGAAAATCCCAAGAATCAACAACACCATGAAAAAAAGGGCAAGTTTGAACCTAATTGGTTAGGTCCTTTTGAGATTACAACAGTCTATGGTTCTGGAGCTTATCAGTTATCTACACCTAAAGGGGATCCCTTGGATGAACCTCTTAATAGCATCCATCTCAAGAAGTTCTATCCCTGAAATCTCAATGTAAGGGGCATGTATATAGTCTGTATATATATTCTGTAAATAAAAAAAATAAAAAATATAAAAAAATCATAAAATCAAAAGAAAAACTGCAATAAAAGCATATGGTGAAAACTTGGAAACAGGAGCTATGTGTGACAAGTTAGCTCCTCTATCTATTAGGATTCTTCTAGGGTGTCCGTTCATTGTATATATCCACAATAAAATAGTTACTCAATCCTTGTCCCCACCATGTATATATCATAATAAAATGGCCAGTTCATACACCATCCATTGTATCTATCCGTAATAAAATCCCATCATAGCTTGATCTTTTGTCATGGTCTTCATCCTAGTCTTGTTGCATCTTTCTTCACCCATAATAAGTCAGTCCATCACCTCACTGGGGGCATGTCCTCGACGTAGTTTGGGAAGTGGATCTATGATAGTCGTGACTCTTAGAGGACATAATGGAGTTATTTTCACCAGGCAAGGCAAACACAATCAAATGTTCTTTCACAATGGTATCTTCATGCTGAATCAGAATCTATGATCTATCTTTTGAATTGTGACTGCTTATCTATACATCTTGACTATACATCATCACTTGAATTGATCAACATATCCTAAATCAATCTTTTTGGCAAAAGAAATGTATATTCATGGCAGGCATGTTAGAATGATTTGTTATAACTTATGCATTCATATCTAGATTTCATTGTTATTATGTTTCCTATGCTATTCCGAGATATCTTTGACATAAGTTTGAAACTCTCATATGTCATTGATTAGAATAGCCAAGATGGGGCATGATACTTTCTTTGATTGTTGTTTGTGGGTTATTTTCTGATGAAATCGAAGGAACACATAATTGGGGTGTCTATGTATAAGTGCCTTCATCCATTTCATAGTATGGACAATTTACAAATCATGTTGTTCTAACAAATGCTATTTATGGTGATATGCCATCGCATACCTCAACTCCAAATATTTTTTCCCCGATGGAGGGGGGAATATTCCTTGTCTATTATGCAAATGAAACTCAGGTCATCTCGGTTCAGTTATACCTAGATGCTTGTCAAGTTTGCAATATTAAACTCCATGCAAAAAGTGCTCAGGTCATCCTGGTTTAATTATACCATGATGCTTGCATTTTCTTGCAACATAACGAGCTCAATGATGAAACTCAAGTTCCAGTTATTATGAAGTTCTAAGATGTTACCTAAAGTTGTGGAGATACATTCATTTCATATTGCATTTCATTTAAATAGTTCATTTCTTACATATCAGTGCTCTTTTTATAGAGATTTATAGGTTACCTTTCTTATTAGGTTATCTGTTCTCTTAGTCTATTCTTCTTGTGTCAGATACATTGTTATTTAAGTTGAGGACATTTGGACAACCAAACATATTACGACTTTTTGCATTTAACATTTAACACTTAATCATTTAGGGACATATGTTATCTTCATTAGGAGTGTTCATTTATATATAATTTGATCATTTATTATAACTATTGGTTCATCTCATTTTCTTTTATCATGTTATCAGTTATTACATTCAATCATCTTAGGTACATTATCATTTATTACATTAGATATCATTTACATTACACTGTCATTTATTATACATTGTACACATTTTATATCATTCATTTATTATACATTATCATTCATTTACATCATTTATTTATTATCCATTATCCACATTGTTCATCACAACATTGCATTGATACTCACATAGCATTAGTAAACTCATTTAAGACATGCATTTATATCACCATCATATGATTATTAACCATTAAGCATCAAAAATATCAAATTGGATATAAATCATTTTGCATTCTAAGACATACATTTTATGCATATTAAAGTAAATCATCACATCCTGCATATGTCAGTACGCACATGTATATAAATCATCAAAGAAAATCATGATAGAACTGCATCACTGTATATATGGAGTCAATCATATAGCATCCATCATATAAAATCCATAAAACAATAAAAATATCCAAATGTCCAATGATATAAATCAATAACAATGTGTCCATAGTCAGTGACCATCAAGTCAAAATATAATGATACAATGAATCATAATGGTACAACAGTGTATACAATGCTCACTCAACATCTATGAACCACTGCCTCCAGACTCTGTCTGCCACTGTCTACGAGATGCAATGTGGCCCTGTGCTACTAAACTCCCTGATGCTGAGGATCCACCCTAACCTCCTGAACCTGTCGGTGCTCTCAGAGGGCATGATGACACACCCTCTCCACCAGCTGGTGCTCCTCTGTCACGCACTACTATCCTGATCGCCACTGAGCTCTCCCTATAACTCCCGATCCACTGATCCCTCGGGACTGCCTATTTGTATGCCTCTCGCCACTAGGATATCTCCTTCTCGGCATGTATCATGGCTCTCACGATATCTCCATGGGGACCTAGGTCCTCTGTCCTCTATAACTCATCTAATAGCATCTCAGACTCCTCGAGTCTCTCAATTGCTGCATCCCGCTCATGTCTCAGGACATCCATCTGACGCTTTAGCCTCTCAATTTATCTCTCTAGACCTGGCACCCACTCTTCCTGTACCTATGTAACCACTAGTCTGACTAGTAGTGCATCAATATCTGGCTCCTCCACCGCGTCTCTCTAGTCTGACTACTAGTCTGACTAGTAGTGCATCAATATCTGGCTCAGCCTATGCTTGTACATCTAGCATCTCAGCGTCAGCCTCATCCTATATATCATCCTAGACCTGACCACCCTATACCACACCACCCTGGACCAATCCAACATCTGCCTCATCCTGTCCCTGCCTCTGTACCTGTGGCACCTGTACCTATGCAGCTGGTCTCTATACTGCAACAACTGGAATCTGTGTTGGAGGGACTGGTACCTGTACTCGCACTCCTACAGCTGGCTATGCTGGAGGCTGTCTCCATCCCTGTCTAGCTGGAGGTGGCATCAGTCCTCTCGGCCTCACACCACCTCCTCTCATCCAAGGTCCTGCTCTATCCCCTCTCCCTCCATCTCCACCATCATCTCCTCCTCCATCTCCTCCTCCACCGTCACCGCCACCTCATCTCCCTCATCCATGTCTATCTCTCCCTCGGAGTCTCCCCCATCGTCTCTCTGTTGGATCTCTCTCTGGAGGCCTCGCTGCTAGATCTATAATCCGTGGAACTAGAAAATCCCTCAAAAATTGCTCCAACTCAGAAGTCATCCCTGGGTCTACCATCGTCGATCTCATCGACCATGCCTGAAATGGGGCATCCAAAAACTCCTACCAAGCAACATCGAATGATGCCATGGGCCCCCAGTCTCGTCTCTCTTGATGTGTGCGAGCATGCTCTGTCACTCCTTGCGGCATGCCTTGTATCTTGCCAAACTAGCGCAGAACCCGGCTAACCAACTATTTCTCAATGATAAATGGTCTCCGTCCTATCAACCACCATGACTCAAAACAAAAACCAAGCTACTGCTCATCATCCCATGGCTCACACCCTAGGTAGGGTCTCCATCTCACCGTGTCTAGTGTGTCAAAGGTATATCGCCAAAACTCTAAATGGCCCAGTTTTGCCTGAGACAAAACTGAGGAGTATAAATGAATATAGGGCTACCCCACGCCCTGAAATCTGATAGCCACTGGTCGAGTAACTGCAATATGCTCCCATGCCCAAACATGGAGCAGTGTCACACGTGCTGATAATGATGCACCTCTATGGTACACCACCTGATGCATGTCATGATAAAGATGTGCTAACAAACACACCCCCCAAGCATATCGGGTCCCCTCCATCATCTGCTGTAATGTGTGGCCCCATCCAACTGCAAATCCATGTGATCTACGATCCGGGCATACAAATCCCCCAATCGCTCCTGCTAGCACTACTGGTAAAGGATCATACAAGTCAACCATATCCTTCCAGTTGATCTCTCCATCCTCTATATCATCGTCACCAAAGATGGCTTTGCACTTCGTAACTCTGTTGTGTCGATCATACTATACCAGCTCGCCTATGATGGGAAGATGGAGGATGAGATAGACATCCTCTAATGTAACTGTCATCTCCCCTGTCGAAAGATGGAAGGTACTCATCTCCGAGTGCCATCGCTCTACTAATGTTGTCATCATACTCAAATTCACCTGAATCTCAGGTGTGTAAATCACATAATATAATCTGGACGCTCCAATCAACAGTCTATCTATCTCCGACAATGCCGCTCTCAGATTCTGAGTCACAGGATATCTCTCCCATGACATCAGACTATCTGTGATATCCTCCTATTCAAGTCAACAAATAATCAACCTATCAGATTTTGATAAACTGATCTATCAATCTATCTATCCTATCATATCAAATATAAACATGTTCTTATCACATGTTTCAACAGATGATTCTATCAATTATGTACGTTCAAGATTGGTTAACTAGCGAACATGCTACAATGTTGCCTATCTTGATCAAATCGATCAAAATCAAACGCCGACAGATCCAATCAGCTTATCGACATCAAGTTTGACCTAATTGACTATCTATTTTCACCACATTCTACCACCTAAAATAGATGCGCAACATTTTATCATGTATGTGCAACATTATTTAACATTTGCGCAGTTTTGTTGGATCTTTGCGCAACAATTCATCATAAATGCGCAAGTTTTCACATATGCGCGCTTTTATTGCATATTTGCGCAACACTTACATTTCTATAGTATGAATGCACAACTATTATTAATGAATGCACAGAAAATTAACATTTCTACGCAAACATCAAAAGTTTCTACGCATTGGTGCGCCGAAACTGCGCATTCATACTCCGCCTAGAAAACTAAAAATTTTCTAATCTAATCTACCATTTCATCTACCCTAAACATGCTACAAATCTAATCTAGCGTGCATCAAATCGTAAAATCAAAAAGCAGGATTGAGTCACTTACCGGTTCACCCGAATTGGGTGGTCGCTAAAAGCGTCTGACTCTCTCGAAGCGGTGATCCGACAAGGGAAATGACATCGTGGCAGCTCTCTCTTCTCTCTCTCGCGCTCTGATCTCCCAATGATAAGTGTGCACAATGAACCTATTGTGGACCCCTAAGCCCTATTTATAGCCTGTGGACCCTATATGCTTGGTGTGTGGACCCTATCTGCCATTTTTCTTCCATTCAACCCTATTTTCTTCCATCTTTTCTACCGTTCTTTCATGAGATTGATTGCACAACAAAACAAAATTACAAAAAAATAAAAATAAAAATTCAATAAACATTCAAATAATCTTTTTTGTCAATCAATCTCTCAAGGGGGCACGCATAGATCGTCCGAGACATTGTCTGGGGCAGGGGCAAAAATGCTTGAAATTTTTTTTGAAACAATGTGATACACACATTATTTCAAACAGGGGCAAAATGTATACACCTAAAAATGACTTAATTAATTAATTAAATATTTATTATTTAATTACTATTGACTTGATAAATTAATTAAATATTTATTATTTAATTAATAATTATTCCTCTATTTATTAAATAAATTATTCAATTTATTTAATAAATTCACTATAGTCTAATTCTATATCCCAAGTCTTCTAAATAGTCTATTAAAGTGATTTAATTAAATACACAATCACCTAAATATGACTAAGTCTTCTAATTCACCTCATCCACCTAGTCACATGACACATCACCTTGGCTAAAATAAATAATTATTATTAATTATTTATTCATATTTATTCTCACCCACACATGTCCTATTCTTAAGGGCTATGTGGCCTCATAGGACTTGGTCTTATGACCACATGTCCTCTCAACAACCAAGTCAAGAGACATTTCCTATTCCTAAGGGGTTTCTCAAGCTACCTCTAAGGGTCAAAGGTGACTCATGGGACACTTGTACAAAGAGTCCTCATGAGGAAAATGTCTCTCCCCCTTTCTCTCTTTGGTTTTTGTGAGACACTTGACATGTGTCTTTCCCTTCCACCTTCTTCTCCTCCATGTCAATGTGAGAGGAACATCATCCCTATTCTTCCTCTCACATTCCAACTACATCCCCCTTTCTCTCAACTCCTTCAAACAAGTCAATCCTAGCCCTAGGATTTTCCACCTTTCATTCTCAACTGTAGGATTGTGCCACCTAGGCCTAGATCCTTCAAAACTCTATAAAAAGATCCTTATTTCTCATTTGAGAGCTAATAGGTATTTTTGATAACAAGCATCCAAGCATTCAAGCATCCAAGCATTCAAGCAATCAAGCATTCCATAGCAATCACCATTTCATTTGCATTTCATCCATTAGTTTGCATAAGTTATTGTGCACCCAATTTCATTCAATCTTCACACTTTGGTAACATCTTGGGAGAATGCTTCATTTTGGAAATCTGAGAGCTCAACATCTTCAAGAAATCAAAGCTAGGAGGACAATGGAGACAAGCTGCATGGTAGGTGAAGGTAATTAAATTAGTTTCATCATTTCATAGTTACTTTGCATTGTTCATTGTGTTTGCATTAGAAAGATTCATTGGCTTTAATAGTTAATTTATCATTTCTAGTTGTTAGACATCTAATTTGCATACAACATCAACAAAATGCAAAGAGACATAACACCAAAGAATAGGGACTGCACTATATTTTATTGAAATATTCTTGCTTCAATACATTAATAACAAAAAACTCAAAGCATAGACAAGATTGAGAAATGTGTCTTGCAGAAATACATTCAAATAACCATCTGGAAGCCTGCTGTAAAACCTTCTGAGTGAGAGGGCAGAACCAATCTGAAAACCTTCAATTGAACAGAATAAGAAACAAGAACATGAACCCCTACAACTAAAAAGAAAAGAGAATAAATAGACTAAGAGAGAAAACCTAAAATGTGTACTTGACCAACTCCTATCCATTCTGCAATCTAATCTCTTGTCTTCTCTGAAAATCTGATCTTCCCGGGCATCTTCAAAATGTAACAAATTTGCCTTTTTTTCCATAAAATCTGCCCATCTACATGGAAATTTGATTTCTTTGTCCTTTACTCTCCTTTGAAATTCAATCCTCTGTACCCTCTGATCTTTTCATCCACTGAAAATTTGAATCATTTTTCTTGTCAGTTTTGCAAGATCAATCAATTTTGGAAGAAGAAAACTCTCCCCAAAATCTGGTTGCAGATTTAAAAGCTCTTACTACTCTTAGCAACTTGATCTGATCTTGTTCTAACTATCATCATTGCATCCGTCATCTTCTAGCATTTTCGGAAATATATTATACTGCCATATTCTGATAAAAAATGAATCTCCCAGACATTTTCTCGTGAACAGCTCTGTCATTAAAAAATTTCAAAATTTTTCCAAGGTCTGAACTTTATAACTTTTTTAAATCTTTTATTTCTTTAAAGTCTACACATGCCACTAGAACTTGCCACTTGTTACCTTCTCATTCGCTGCTTCCCTTTAGTCTCTAGATCTCATAATAATTTTCTCTCTCCACCTTTCTTTATGAGATTTGGAGACTAACTTTAGTCTCTAGATATCTAGATAGCTATTTGAAAATTTGGAGACTAGTCTCCAAGTCTCATAATCAATTTTTCTCATTATGAGATTTGGAGACTAACTTTTAGTCGCTAGATCTGTAGATAGCTATTTGGAGATTTGGAGACTAGTCTCCAAATCTCATAATAATTTTCTCTCTTTACTTTTCTTGATGAGATTTGCAGATTAACTTTAGTCTCTAGATCTCTGCATGATTATCTAGAGATTTGGAGAATTGGAGATTTGGAGACTAGTCTCTAAGTCTCATAATAAACTTTTTTCTTTGTGAGGTTTGGAGACTAAGTCTATTTGGAGATCTGGAGACTTGGAGATCTGACGACTTGGAGATTTAGAGACTTGGAGATTTAAAGACTAGTCTCGAAATCTCAGAATGATCTCTGAATGTTAGTGGCTTAACCACTAGCATTTAGAGATTTGGAGACTAACCTTAGTCTCTAGATCTATAAATGTTAGTGTCTTAACCACTAGCATTCAAAGATTAGGAGACTAACCTTAGTCTCTAGATCTCTAAATGTTAGTGCTTAAACACTAGCATTTTTTGCCAACATTTTTCTCCAAAATATCTTCTAAGCCCACTGCCATGGAAACCAAGGTAGATGCACAAGCATGGACAAGCATAGCTTCTTTCATTTTATTTACTTCATATGTTTGTAGATTTTTATATAAACACTTCAAATTTCCAAATTGGGAGCAATGTGGGATAAAACTTTATGAAGCAATTTTGATTTTTTTATGGCTATCAGCACTCAAAGAGCTATAACTTTTGATTTTCAAATTGGGTTTTTCTATATATTTTTTTATACAATGCACACATAGCCACCTCAAACATATGTAAAATTTAGCCTGACCCAATTTGTATTTTTTGAGTTATGATTAAAAATGTGGCTGGAAATCTGAATAATGCACATTCAGAAAGCATTGACATTCTGCAAACGGAATGGCTCCGAAAAAGTGACTAAACGGGCAGATGTAGAGCTAAAAAGTGGCATGATGACTCATTTCCATGTCTACAATATGATTCCTTAGCTAACACATTATAACCAATCTCTGGGAAGAAGATACAATCAGCTAAACAGGGCCTCCGACAATGATTTGACATTTAAACAAAATTGTGCAATTTGACACTTCCTCAAAATGGGACTTCACCGAATGATTCGGGATGAGAAAATAACATTATAGAATGCATGCACATACTGAATGAAGTGTGTTCAACACCTAGAACACCTCATAAGCTTCAAAATGGCAGCCGGGTACATATGGATAAAAATGATTTAAAGAGCTTCAAATTGCAAAATTTTAACATGGTACTCAAAACCCATGTTGCATTTTTGAGTACCAACAGTGGCTCTGACTGTGGACGCATGCCCCATGCGGGCATGCAGAGAACCTCAAAATCTCATGGTAGAAGCAAACCACCCCGAAACTTGAAATCAGCCTGACACCTTTTCTCAAAAATTCCGAACAAGAACCCCTCTAAAACACCTTTATTGAAAGAAAGAAAACTACTCTTACTATGTACAAACGATGGCCCCGAGTCACCGAAATTTTTTTAAAACTTCTTGCCTCTATCATATACCTAATTTTCATTTCTTTCTTCTTGAGGTAAGCAGGGCATTTTATTCCCATTTGTTTCACCAAGCATATCAACACTTTTAATCAGCTCATTGAGCGAAACAAAATAACTATCTTCATTTTTATAGTGCATGTAAAAATTTGAAACATTTTCTTCATCTTGCTCACTATGACAATAAGACTCAGCATGCTCATGAATACTACCATCAGACTGGAACTGATCTTTATCTACTGATTCATGCATGCTATCAATCTGGATTGCAAAAGTCTCATACTCTACTTGATAAAAAAACATCATTCATACCCTAAATTTGCATATCCTCAGGAGTAGCTAGTTGGAGTTCGAATGAATAATCAGATTTATACTCACACATTTCATCATCATCAAATTCTGAAACCACTCCAAAACCTCTGAATGCATCTTCATAATCAAAATGTTGATTAGTATTCATGCGACAAAAATTATTATTAATTTTACTATAAAGTGTCGGCTGATCTTCAAATACAACTCTATCAAGCACTTCATCATAAAACTCACAAAAGGCAACATCATCATTTAAAACTCTCTCACACATGGAAGAAGAACATTCTGATTTCTCATAGAAGGAAGATAGTGTGTCATCATCTGCATCCGGTTCAACTAAATCTGAAACCTCCGTGTGTTCTTCAAACAACCGATTGATAGCTCCATACAATACTCCTCTTTGAACATTATGACAAAAAATGGGTTGATCATCATCAAAATTCTCATCATATAAAACATTAGTACACACTTTAAATTCACTACCCATTTCATTTTCATAGAGTCTCTCAGTATATGAAGAAAAATCAGAACTATATGAAGATTCACTGTCAACATCACCTACCAAGCATATAGTGTCCATAATTACATCCTCTTCATTATAGTGTTTAGGATAACCATTACGGCAAGACCATGATTCAGTCCTAAACTCTCTGGTATATGCTACAACTTCTTTATGCAATGCAGAACCATTGGATAACCTTTCATTCATATCTTCATGTTCATTGATATCACATTGAATTACCATTTCCTTATCTTCATACTTTGAGGACAAATCACTCTAAAACTCTTGATATTCAAACTGATTTGTGGGTAAAAGCACAAAGTTGTGTCACGTTTCAGGACAACATATCAGCACAGCTGAATTTGAGTATTTCTAACTAAAATTATTTTTGTCAAACATATGGTCTAGCTAGATTCATTCTAGCTAAGTTAGATAAGTTCTTCACCTTTTCCAATTGGAAATATCTATTAAATGCATGTTTTATAACAATTACTAAAGAAATAAAATTATTTCAGAAAAAAGATGTTTCAATAACTCTTACTCTTTTTAATGATATGTTTTTACAAATATAAAAATACCCTTTTTTAGAGCACAGAGTCAAGATTATCATCATATAATTTTTATAGTATTTTAATTAGATCTAATATATTATAATTTCAAAATACTGCAAGTAGGTATTTTAACATTCGAGAACAAGATGCTTCAAACATAGAAAAAAATAGTAAAGCTTGTCAAAAAAATTGAAAATTTATATTTAACACTAGAGGAGAGAGTTATCTTCAAGAGTGTGTAATTTATTTTCTGAATGGTGTAGATTTGATAGGGGAAATTTGACGCGAGATGAAAACTGTTGATTTCAGGTATGTTCGACTTTGAGTAGTTATAACAGAGAAAATATACATTGAAAACTAATTTTTCTTCTTTTTCGCACTAGCTATACATTTTATCTATGACATATTTTGAAATCAAAGGAAACAAAGATTATTTACATATACCTTTTTGGTGCGAACAAGACCCTTGTTTTTCAGCATTTTTCAGCAAGTAAAAAATGGACTCAAAAAATTTAAAAACTATGTGAATTCTTGTTCAAAAAATTTTAAAAAAATTATAGCCATAAACTTCATCCACTTTTACACATTTCATTAGTTTACATCATCTCCAAATTTTAAACATAAATGCCATTTTTATGTTGTTAAAGTTAAAATTTTTGTGTGTTGTTGACCTTTTCCTTTATAAAAGTGTGACACAACTTTGTACTTTTACCCTTGTATAATGCAAAAACTGAGATGCACTTTCATTTTTAGATTCAGAAAAAAGGATTCATACCTTCACTTTCAAATGAGTGTTCACTTCCATCACTACTTTCTTCTTCCCATGTTGCATCCGACTCATACAAAGACATCTCAACATCACTGCCTTCCTCATTCTCACTTGAATAACCATTTTCAGCACTATGTTCCTCTGACTGTGACTGATATGCACATGAATCACATTCTTCATCTTCTGTTACTGCTCTTCTTGAAATGTCGGGTCAACAACTTCAAATTCATTATCAGAGACATAATTTTCAGCCTCTTCATTTGTACAAGACTGAGATATAGATGCAACAAGTTCATGTCTAGAAACACTAACAACATCATGTTCATTAACAATATCACAAGAACTCACTACTGTAGCTAATTCACAATTCAAAATATCAGCACATTGCTCAATTCTATCAAATTCTACAACATATCTCACTGTTGTAGCATCATGAACACATGGTTCATTAATAGAAAAAGACTCCACCGCATTTATACACATGTTCTAATTTGAAATTTCAACTTGATTAGAAACTACAACAGAAGTGTTGATACATTGATTTGAAACTAAGGCATCAACACCACATTCCTCTTTTCTTTCATATTCATTATACTGGCATACGTTCATGGAAAAATGACCTCTAGTCAATCCATACTTCAAAATATTTTCAATATCCATTGCAATTATAAATGCCTGATATAATGATTTAGGTTCTTTATCCCTCAATAAGTAGTTCATTTTCTTATCAAATGCATTGAAGTAGACACTTACACACACTTGATCATTGGGTCTGTAACTCTCAGGGATCTCATTCAAAACTTGTGCAAATCTGATATTGAACTGAGGAACAAGTTCATCACTCTCAATATGAATTTTCAAAAACTTACTATAAGAATCAGATATGCTTACCCTTTCTACAAACTGCTCCATGAAGGCTGAATGCAACTCACTCCAAGATGAAATAGAACATGCTGGTAGAAAAGAAAACCAATCTCTGGCATCACCTTCCAAAGTTTGAACAAACAATTTCATATGCACATCCTCATGAGCAATTTCAAAGTCACACATCAAGTCACAAAACAACTGGACATGATGACTGGCTGAAACAAGATGGTTCCCATTAAACTTAGGCAAATGTCCTCCGATTCTATCAGGGATTTCATTAAGAAAACCATGTATGCCATCAAAACATAATGGCATATATCTCCTGGTAGAAATAGATCTAGGAACTTCACTAACCGGCTGCATGCTTGATGAAAAGAAATTTGACATTCTTTGAAACTTTGGAGCTCATTCACCAACAATAATTTTTGTTCTTAACTTGCAACAGATCTATATACCTTCTACCAAACAACCTTTTCAAACATACTTCACAAACTTTTACTTAACTCACGGTTCAAACCAGAAGTATGTAATTCTACACTCATATGTCCTTTCTTTAATGACAAAATTATTTGATAAGGACCATGTGAACACATAAAATACTGAATGGGGAATACCTAGAAGCCTTTGCTAATTGTTGTTGTTCTCTTCACATTAGACTGAAATCTGAAACAAGGCTTCACACCTTAGGTTCGTTCTAGCACAGAGTCGCCACCTCTCTTCAGAGGACACAAATTTTATTGATCTTTCTTGAAACATCAACAGATTCTAGGCATTCCTCTCAGCAAAGTCACATATAATTTTAAATTTTTACAAAAACAAATCCAGGTAATACACTTTCAGATTTGAAAACAACTTTTAGATCATGACATTTATGAGACTCTTCCCCAAACTAAATATAGCAAGACTCTGGGATACTCTTAGTAGTAAACTTATTTCACTCCCCAACAGAGTCGCCAATTTGTTAAGAATTTTTCTTGTAAGGTCAAACTTGGAAAATTATGGGCTTGATTCTTAGTTAAAATGGGCTCCAAGTTTGCAAGAAAAGCCTAATTGATGAGGATTGGATAAAATCCTTCTTCTGCTTTGAGCTCCACAAGACTCAGGCGGGTATTGCCTATAAATAGGTTACTATATTTCATCTAAGCTTTTGATTAGTGAATTTGATCTTCACTATCATGCTATCTAGGCTTCAAATTATTTTAAATAAAAGATCACTCTGTAGACATCTGAGAATCATTCTGATATAGAGGATAGCAGTGGAAACTATGAATGTGATAGCATAGACAATGGAATAAAGATGTAAATCTTTTTTTTTATGAGTACAACTTAAGGAAGGTTAACCTCTGATTCTCTCTTCAAGGAATCAACAAATTGAACTATATCACTTAGATATAATCCTTTCATAGTATGCATGAAACTTAAAAACATAAAAGAACTGGAACTAAAATTTTGTGTTTGTTGACATAAAAATGACTGCAACACAAACTACCAACCAGTGCCTATTCTTGGGAAAGGAGTCAAAAGATGTAATCCACAGGTTATAAATTAAACAAAATATTACAGAATGCCTAATAGACTGTATGCAATCTAAATAGAGTGCCTTACAAACTATCCTCTCACTTCCAAATTGTTTCATCAAATCTTTCAATAATGCCTGCTCTCTAAAACCATTTATGAAAGTTTAATTCTCTCCTTGAGAGAAACTCACAAATAATTGAACAAACTACCTTGTAGTTGGTATGTTTTCAGATGCCTTACAAAGAAAACATACAAGAGCATCAACAGAATGCAAAGAGACATAACAACAAAGAATAGGGACTGCACTATATTTTATTGAAATATTCTTGCTTCAATACATTAATAACAAAAAACTCAAAGCATAGACAAGATTGAGAAATGTGTCTTGCAGAAATACATTCAAATAACCATCTGGAAGCCTGCTGTAAAATCTTCTGAGTGAGAGGGTAGAACCAATCTGAAACCCTTCAACAGAACATAAGAAGAAACAAGAATAGGAACCCCTACAACTAACAAGAAAAGAAAATAAATAGACTAAGAGAGAAAACCTAAAATCTATACTTGACCAACTCCTGTCCATTCTGCAATCTAATCTCTTGTCTTCTCTGAAAATCTGATATTCCCGGGCATCTTCAAAATCTGATAAATTTGTCCTTTTTCCAATAAAATCTACCCATCTACATGGAAATCTGATTTCTTTGTCCTTTACGCTCCCTTGAAATTCAATCCTCTGTACCCTCTGATGTTTTCATCTACTGAAAATCTGAATCATTTTTCCCACCGGATTTGCAAAATCAATCAATTTTGGAAGAAGAAAAATATCTCCAAAGACTGGTTGCAGATTTAAAAGCTCTTACTGCTCTTACCAACTTGATCTGATCTGGTTCTAACTACCATCATTGCATCCGTCATCTTCTAGCGTTTACGAAAATATATTTTACTGTCATATTCTTATAAAAAATGAATCTCCTAGATATTTTATCGTGAACAGCTCTGTCATTAAAAAATTTTGAAATTTTTCCAAGGTCTGAACTTTATAACTTTTTTAATTCTTTTATTTATTTAAAGTCTACGCATGCCACCAAAACTTGCCACTTGTCACCTTCTCATTCGCTGCTTCCCTTTAGTCTCTATATCTCATAATAATTTTCTCTCTCCACCTTTCTTTATGAGATTTGTAGACTAACTTTAGTCTTTAGATCTCTAGATAGCTATTTGAAAATTTGGAAACTAGTCTCTAAGTCTCATAATCACTTTTTCCCATTATGAGATTTGGAGACTAACTTTTAGTCGCTAGATCTCTAGATAGCTATTTGGAGATTTGGAGACTAGTCTCCATATCTCATAATAATTTTCTCTCTTTACTTTTCCTCATGAAATTTGGAGACTAACTTAAGTCTCTAGATCTCTGAATGATTATCTAGAGATTTGGAGACTTGGAGATTTGGAGACTAGTCTCCAAGTCTCATAATGAACTTTTTTCTTTGTGAGATTTGGAGACTAAGTCTATTTGGAGATCTGGAGACTTGGAGATCTGGCGACTTGAAGATTTAAAGACTTTGAGATTTGAAGACTAGTCTCCAAATCTAAGAATGATTTTCTCTCTTTATTTTTCATTTAAAGATCTAGAGACTAACTAGTCTCTAGATCTCTGAATGTTAGTGGCTTAACCACTAGCATTCAGAGATTTGGAGACTAACCTTAGTCTCTAGATCTCTGAATGTTAGCGGCTTAACAACTAGCATTCAGAGATTTGGAGACTAACCTTAGTCTCTAGATCTCTGGATGTTAGTGGCTTAACCACTAGCATTCAGAGATTTGGAGACTAACCTTAGTCTCTAGATCTCTGAATGTTAGTGTCTTAACCACTAGCATTCAGAGATTTGGAGACTAACCTTAGTCTCTAGATCTCTAAATGTTAGTGCTTAACCACTAGTATTTTTCGCCAACATTTTTCTCCAAAAATTTTTCTAGGCCCACTGGCACAAAAACCAAGGTAGATCCATAAGCATGGATAAGCATAGATTCTTTCATTTGATTTACTTCATATATTTGTGGATTTGCATATAAACACTTCAAATTTTGAAATTGGGAGCAATGTGGGATAAAACTTTATGAAGCAATTCTAATTTTTTTATGGCTTCTAGCACTCAGAGAGCCATAACTTTTGATTTTCAAACTGAGGTTTTCTAAATTTATTTTTGTACAATGCACACATAGCCATCTCAAACATATGTAAAATTTATCCCGACCTAGTTTATATTTTTTGAGTTATGATTAAAAACATGGCTGGAAATCTGAATATTGCACATTCAGAAAGCATTGACATTCTGCAAACGGAATGGCTCCGGCAAAGTGACTAAACAGGCACATGAAGAGCTAAAAATTGGCATGATGACTCATTTCCATGTCTACAATATTATTCCACAACCAACACATTACAACCAATCTCTGGGAAGAAGATACAATCAGCTAAACAGGGCCTCCGACAGTGATTTGACATTTAAACAAAATTGTGCAATTTGACACTTGCTCAAAATGGGACTTCACCGAATGATTTGGGATGACAAAATAACATTATAGAATGTATGCACATACTAAATGAAGTGTGTTCAACACCTAGAACACCTCATAAGCTTCAAAATG
This sequence comes from Chamaecyparis obtusa, assembly GCA_027943335.1. Taxonomy (NCBI): domain Eukaryota; kingdom Viridiplantae; phylum Streptophyta; class Pinopsida; order Cupressales; family Cupressaceae; genus Chamaecyparis; species Chamaecyparis obtusa. The sequence goes on from BSBK01000614.1 coordinate 4,341,189, forward strand.
GTAGCCAGGTACATATGCATAAAAATGATTTAAAGAGCTTCAAATTGCAAAATTTTAACATGGTACTCAAAACCCATGTTGCATTTTTGAGTACCAACAGTGGCTCTGACTGTGGACGCATGCCCCATGTGGGCATGCAGAGAACTTCAAAATCTCATGGTAGAAGCAGACCACCCCGAAACTTGAAATCAGCCTGGCACCTTTTTCTCAAAAACTCCGAACAAGAACCCCTCTAGAACACCTATATTGAAAGAAAGAAAACTACTCTTACTATGTACAAACGATGGCCCCGAGTCACCGAAATTTTTTCAAAACTTCTTGCCTCTATCATATACCTGATTTTCATTTCTTTCTTCTTGAGGTAAGTCGGGCATTTTATTCCCATTTGTTTCACCAAGCATATCAACACTTTTATTCAGCTCATTGAGCGAAACAAAATAACTATTTTCATTTTCATAGTGCATGTATAAATTTGAAACAGTTTCTTCATCTTGCTCACTATGACAATAAGACTCAGCATGCTCATGAATACTACCATCAGACTGGAACTGATCTTTATCTACTGATTCATGCATGCTATCAATTTGAAATGCAAAAGTCTCATACTCTACTTGATAAAAAACATCATTCATACCCTGAATTTTCATATCCTCAGGACTAGCTGGTTGGAGTTCGAATGAATAATCAGATTTATACTCACACATTTCATCATCATCAAATTCTAAAACCACTCCGAAACCTCCGAATGCATCTTCATAATCAAAATGCTGATTAGTATTCATGCCACAAAAATCATTATTAATTTTCCTATAAAGTGTTGGCTGATCTTCAAATACAACTCTATCAAACACTTCATCATCAAACTCACAAAATGCAACATCATCATTTAAAACTCTGTCACACATGGAAGAAGAACATTTTGATTTCTCACAGAAGGAAGATAGTGTGTCATCATCTGCATTCGGTTCAACTAAATCTGAAACCTTTGTGTCTTCTTCAAACAACGAATTGATAACTCCATGCAATACTCCTCTTTGAACATTATGACAAAAAATGGGTTGATCATCATCAAAATTCTCATCATATAAAGCATTAGTAAACACTTTAAATTCACTACCCATTTCATTTTCATGGAGTCTCTCAGTATATGAAGAAAAATTAGAACTATATGAAGATTCACTGTCATCATCACCTACCAAGCATATAGTGTCCATAATTACATCCTCTTCATTATCTTGTTTAGGATAACCATTACGGCAAGACCATGATTCACTCCTAAACTCTCTGCTATATGCTGCAACTTCATTATCCAATGTAGAACCATTGGATAACCTTTCATTCAAATCTTCATGTTCATTGATATCACATTGAATTACCATTTCCTTATCTTCATACTTTGAGGAAAAATCACTCTCAAACTCTTGATATTCAAATTGATTTGTATAATGCAAAAACTTAGATGCACTTTCATTTTCAGATTCATAAAAAAGGATTCATACCTTCATTTTCAAATGAGTGTTCATTTCCATCACTACTTTCTTCTTCCCATGTTGCATCCGACTCATACGAAGACATCTCAACATCACTGCCTTCCTCATTCTCACTTGAATAACCATTTTCAACACTATGTTCCTCTGACTATGACTCATATGCACATGAATCACATTCTTCATCTTCTGTTACCAGCTCTTCTTGAAATGTCGGGTCAACAACTTCAAATTCATTATCAGAGAAATAAATTTCAGCCTCTTCATTTGCACAAGACTAAGATACAGATGCAACAAGTTCATGTCTAGAAACACTAACAACATCCTGTTCATAATCAATATCACAAGAACTCACTGCTGTAGCTAATTCACATTTCAAAATATCAACACATTGCTCAATTCTATCAAAGTCTGGAACATATCTTACTATTGTAGCATTATGAACACATGTTTCATTAATAGAAAAAGACTCCACCCCATTTATACACATGTTCTGATTTGAAATTTCAACTTGATTAGAAACTACAGCAAAAGTGTTGATACATTGATTTGAAACTGAGGCATCAACACCACATTCCTCTTTTCTTTCACATTTATTATACTGGCATACGTTCATGGCAAAATGACCTCTAGTCAATCCATACTTCAAACTATTTTCAATATCCATTGCAGTTATAAATGCTTGATATAATGATTTAGGTTCTTTACCCCTCAATAAGTAGTTCATTTTCTTATCAAATGCATTGAAGTAGACACTTACACACACTTGATCATTGGGTCTATAACTTTCAGGGATCTCATTCAAAACTTTTGCAAATCTGATATTGAACTGAGGAACAAGTTCATCACTCTCAATATGAATCTTCAAAAACTTACTATAAGAATCAGATATGCTTACCCTTTCTGCAAACTACTCCATGAAGGCTAAATGCAACTCACTCCAAGATGAAATAGAACATGCTGGTAGAAAAGAAAACCAATCTCTGGCATCACCTTCCAAAGTTTGAACAAATAATTTCATATGCACATCCTCATGAGCAATTTCAAAGTCACACATCAGGTCACAAAACAACTGGACATGATGACTGGCTGAAACAAGATGGTTCCCATTAAACTTAGGCACATGTCCTCTGATTCTATCAGGGATTTCATTAGGAAAACCATGTATGCCATCAAAACATAATGGCACATATCTCCTGGTAGAAATAGATCTAGGAACTTCACTAACCGGCTGCATGCTTGATGAAAAGAAATTTGACATTCTTTGAAACTTTGGAGCTCATTCACCAACAATAATTATTCTTCTTAACTTGCAGCAGGTCTATATACATTCTACCAACCAACCTTTTCAAACATACTTCACAAACTTTTATTTAACTCACGGTTCAAACCAGAAGTATGTAATTCTACACTCATATGTCCTTTCTTTAATGACAAAATTATTTGATAAGGACCATGTGAACACATAAAATACTGAATGAGGAATACTCGGAAGCCTTTGCTGATTGTTGTTGTTCTCTTCACATTAGACTGAAATCTGAAACAAGGCTTCACACCTTAGGTTCGTTCTAGCACAGAGTCGCCACCTCTCTTCAGAGGACACAAATTTTACTGATCTTTCTTGAAAGATCAACAGATTTTGGACATTCCTCTCAGCAAAGTCACATATAATTTTAAATTTTTATAACAACAAATCCAGGAAATACACTTGCAAATCTGAAAACAACTTTCAGATCATTACATTTATGAGACTCTTCCCCAAACTGAATATAGAAAGACTCTGGGATACTCTTAGTAGTAAACTTATTTCACTGCCCAGCAGAGTCGCCAATTTGTTAGGGATTTTTCTTGTAAGGTCAAACTTGGAAAATTATGGGCTTGATTCTTAGTTAAAATGGGCTCCAAGTTTGCAAGAAAAGCCTAATTGATGAGGATTGGATAAGATCTTCCTTCTGCTTCGAGCTCCACAGGACTCAGGCGGGTATTGCCTATAAATAGGTTACTATATTTCAAGTAAGCTTTTGATTAGTGGATTTGATCTTCATTGTCATGCTATCTAGGCTTCAAATTATTTTAAACAAAAGATCACTCTGTAGACATCTGAGAATCATTCTGATACAGAGGATAGCAGTGGAAACTATGAATGTGATAGCATAGACAATGGAATAAGGATGTAAATCCTTCTTCTTTTTATGAGTACAACTTAAAGAAGGTTGACCTATGATTCTCTCTTCAAGGAATCAACAAATTGAACTATATCACCTAGATATAATCCTTTCACAGTATGCATGAAACTTAAAAACATAAAACAACTGGTAATGAAATTTTGTGTTTAATGACATAAAAATGACTGCAACACAAACTACCAACCAGTGCCTATTTTTGGGCAATGAGTCAAAAGATGTAATCCATAGGTTATAAATCAAACAAAATACTACAGAATGCCTAACAGATTGTATGCAATCCAGATAGAGTGCCTTACAAACTATCCTCTCACTTCCAAATTGTTGCATGAAATCCTTCAATAATGCCTTCTCTCTAAAACCATTTATGAAAATTTAATTCTCTCCTTGAGAGAAACTAACAAATAATTGAACAAACTACCTTGTAGTTGGTATGTTTTCAGATGTCTTACAAATAAAATATACAAGAGCATCAACAGAATGCAAAGAGACATAACAACAGAGAATAGGGATTGCACTGTATTTTATTGAAATATTCTTGCTTCAATACATTAATAACAGAAAACTCAAAGTGTACACAAGATTGAGAAATGTGTCTTGCAGAAATACATTCAAATAACCATCTAGAAGCCTGCTATAAAATCTTCTGAGTGAGAGGGCAGAACCAATCTGAAACCCTTCAACAGAACAGAAGAAGAAACAAGAACAGGAACCCCTACAACTAAGAAGAAAAGAGAATAAATAGACTGAGAGAGAAAACCTAAAATCTGTACTTGACCAACTCCTGTCCATTCTGCAATCTAATCTCTTGTCTTCTCTGAAAATCTGCTCTTCTTGGGCATCTTGAAAATCTGAGAAATTTATCATTTTTCCCATAAAATCTGCCCATCTACATGGAAATCTGATTTCTTTGTCCTTTACTCTCCCTTGAAATTCAATCCTCTATACCCTCTGATGTTTTCATCCACTGAAAATCTTAATCATTTTTCCCATCGAATTTGCAAAATCAATCAATTTTGGAACAAGAAAAATCTCCCCAAAATCTGGTTGCAGATTTAAAAGCTCTTACTACTCTTGGCAACTTGATCTGATCTGGTTCTAACTGCCATCATTGCATCCGTCATCTTCTGGCATTTCTGGAAACATATTATACTGCCATATTCTGATAAAAAATGAATCTCCCAGACATTTTCCCGTGAACAGCTCTGTCATTAAAAAATTTTAAAATTTTTCCAAGGTCTGAACTTTATAACTTTTTTAAATCTTTTATTTCTTTAAAGTCTACACATGCCACCAGAACTTGCCACATGTCACCTTCTCATTCGCTGCTTCCCTTTAGTCTCTAGATCTCATAATAATTTTCTCTCTCCACCTTTCTTTATGAGATTTGGAGACTAACTTTAGTCTCTAGATCTCTAGATAGCTATTTGAAAATTTAGAGACTAGTCTCCAAGTCTCATAATCACTTTTTTTCATTATGAAATTTGGAGACTAACTTTTAGTCGCTAGATCTCTAGATAGCTATTTGGAGATTTGGAGACTAGTCTCCAAATCTCATAATAATTTTCTCTTTACTTTTCCTCATGAGATTTGGAGACTAACTTTAGTCTCTAGATCTCTGAAGGATTATCTAGAGATTTGGAGACTTGGAGATTTGGAGACTAGTCTCCAAGTTTCATAATGAACTTTTTTCTTTTTGAGATTTGGAGACTAAGTCTATTTGGAGATCTAGAGACTTGGAGATTTGGCGACTTGGAGATTTGAAGACTAGTCTCCAAATCTCAGAATGATTTTCTCTTTTTATTTTTCATTTAGAGATCTAGAGACTAACTAGTCTCTAGATCTCTGAATGTTAGTGGCTTAACCACTAGCATTTAGAGATTTGGAGACTAACCTTAGTCTTTAGATCTCTGAATGTTAGTGGCTTAACCACTAGCATTTAGAGATTTGGAGACAAACCTTAGTCTCTAGATCTCTGAATGCTAGTGCTTAACCATTAGCATTTTTTGCCAACATTTTTCTCCAAAAATTTTTCTAGGCCCATTGGCACGGAAACCAAGGTAGATGCACAAGCATGGACAAGCATAGCTTCTTTTATTTGATTTACTTCATATGTTTGTAGATTTTCATATAAACACTTCAAATTTTAAAATTGGGAGTAATGTGGGATAAAACTTTATGAAGCAATTTTGATTTTTTTATGGCTGGCAGGACTCAGAGAGCCATAACTTTTGATTTTCAAACTAGGTTTTTCTATAAAAAAATTTGTACAACGCATACATAGCCATCTCAAACATATGTAAAATTTAGCCCGATCCAGTTTGTATTGGTTGAGTTATGATTAAAAATGTGGTTGGAAATCTGAATAATGCACATTCAGAAAGCATTGACATTCTGCAAACGGAATGGCTCCGAAAAAATGACTAAACGAGCACATGGAGAGCTAAAAATTGGTATGATGACTCATTTCCATATCTAAAATATGATTCATCAACCGTCATATTACAACCAATCTATGGGAAGAAGATACAATCAGGTAAACAAGGCCTTCGACAGTGATTTGACATTTAAAAAAAATTGTGCAATTTGACACTTGCTCAAAATGGGACTTCACCGAATGATTCGGGATGACAAAATAACATTATAGAATGCATGCACATACTGAATGAAGTGTATTCAACACCTAGAACACCTCATAAGCTTCAAAATGGCAGTCGGGTACATATGCATAAAAATGATTTAAAGAGCTTCAAATTGCAAAATTTTAACATGGTACTCAAAACCCATGTTGCATTTTTTAGTAACTATGATATTTGGATAATGTGTGTTTTCGTTGAGGTAGTGTGTGTGGTGGATTGAAACTATCTATCTTCCATTCTATCAAATGATCATCTTGTAGGTACTACCTACCAAGAAGAGTTAATCTTTCTTGTTCTTTCTTTGGTGACAACTGACATGAATCATTCCCTTACAAGAAGCCTAATGCATAATAAGGTTTTGGTTGTTGTTTTTTATTTTGAGGGTAACAAGGCTCCAGGCCTAGATGGGCTTGCTATGTTTTTCTTTTAGAATTATTAGGATATTCTAGCCAACTATGTTACTAGTACTGCTATAGAATTTTTTGGATCGAGATAACTCTAGAAGGAATTGAATGTGACTTTTATTGTTCTTATTCCAAAGAAGGTGAGAGCTGACTCATTTCAATATTTTTGTCCTATTAGTGTGTTGAAATCCTTTGATAAGACATTCTCAAACATCCTAGTTATCCATCTAAAAAAGATCCTTCCTAGGTTGACTTCAACTCAGCACAATGACTTTGTGCCTAAGCACTAGATTTTTGGATTCTATTTTTAACTATCCATGAGAATATCCACTTGTTGAATACGAACAAAAAAGTTGTTTTTTTTCTTAAATTGGATCTTCTTAAATATTTTGATTGGGTTGATTGGAGGTTCCTTTTGAAATTTCTAATAGACTTTGGTTTTTGTGATACCTTTGTTCAACTGGTCTTTCAATTGATCTCCATTATTAAATTTTTGTCATTGTAAATGGCTCTCCTATCTATTGAACATACTCTATATCTCATGGGATCAGGCAAGGGGATCCTATTAGTCCATCCCTTTTAATCTCGATGGCTTAGACTTTGGTAAATTTATTCAAAAATAGGTAAGGGTGGATAGATTGAAAAGGCTTGATCCATCTTCCTCTAATTTAGCTTGTTCTCATCAATAATTTAGTGGTGAGACTATCCTTATGGAAGAGGGTTTTATCTCAAAGGCTAAGACTATTAAACACGTGTTGTACCTTTATGAGATGGCCTTAGGGTAGAAGATAATTTTTCCCAAAAGCTCCTTATTATTCCTTAACACACCAGCTAGGAGACAACTCAGAATTGATGGGATTCTTGGATGTCATATTGTGGATCTTTCCTCTACCTATTTGAGTCTTCCCCTTTTCTCAAATTTGATTCTAAATTATTTCTTTTGTTCCCTTATTGAGAAATTTAAATCAAGTATTTTTGGTTTAAATGGGGTTCTTTTTCAAGCAATGCTGAGAAGCTTCAGTGGATTAAGGCTTCATTTAATAATTTACCTATCTTTACTATGATCATGTTTAGTGTCTTGAAGAACTTTTCAATCAAAATGGAGCAAATACAGAGAAGCTTCTTATTGTCTAGTTCAAAAGAGAAAAATAAAATGCATTTGATAACAAGGGATTACACTTGTCTTCCTAAATACCTTGGTGGTTTGGCCATCAGAAAAATCAAGTATTTTAATAGAGCTATTTTGGAAAAACAACTTTGGATGTGTCTTAAGAATAAGAATGAATGGATGAATAAGAATGTCATCCTCTTACTTCAAGTAATGGCAATTGAATGTTGTAATAAAGACATCAACATCATAATTCATAGTTTTAATATTGTTAAGTGGAACTATACACTTGAATAAATTAAATAAGACTACTTTTCTTTTGGCCAAATCTTTTTCAAATTGAAATGACATCAAGGTTGATATTGGGAATGACTATCAGTTCACTATTTAGAATATGAGCAAAAGCAATTATGTGAATGTCAGTTTTGCTACTTTTGTAGATTCATAGTTCTTATTTGTATATTGCTTCTTTTCGTGGTATTCTTGTTTATTCTATTATGTTAGCCTTATTAATAATATTTTTTTAAAAAATTTCCATTCATATTTTTTAACATAAGAACATTATTTCTGATATTTAAAGAATATACAATCTTTAAGGAAAAAGAAAACTTATATCTGGTGTATAAGAATCGAAGGCTTTCTCCTTTATTACTAACTATCTATTTGACGTTCTTTAATTCATATCGAACAATATCTTCTGGTCAAAAACACGATAAACGTACAATATAGAACCTGATGCGCCTCAAGTGCAAAATCTCGAGCCCAAATTTGAACGCAATGGGGGCTAGAAGGTCCAGGTGAAACATTCAACAGTCAACAGCGTTGATTTATTCGTCGACGTTCAGCGTAGTTGCTTTTTATTTATCTACTCTGACCCAGTCGTGAGCCTAGCATTACACGTGTGCCTTTCGACGGCGCTTTCTTCTGGGGCAAGTTTACGTTCAATTCCACTTCGGCGATACAGTCCCCCCAATTCAATTTTCGTTGGTATATATATGGAGAGCGCGCTAGCAAAACATTAGTGAAAGATATCCACATAGCTCGAAACAAAAAAATTAAATAAACAAGGAATTTGGATTTGGGTATAGTTTATATTTAGAGACAATGGAGGGAATCGATGTTGAGGTGACAGTGCCGAGCTATCTGAGATGCCCCATCTCGGCGGAGTTAATGAAGGATCCTGTCACTCTCTGCACTGGTATTACTTACGATCGCCCAAGCATTGAGGCCTGGTTAGATTCCGGCAACAACGTCTGCCTCGTCACAAACCAGAGTCTGCGTACGCATGATACAATTCCAAACCACGCTCTCAGGCGAATTATTCAGGATTGGTGTGTGGCCAACAGCAGCCGAGGAGTCGAACGAATTCCTACGCCCAAGGCACCTCTCGATCCTAACCACCTCAATGCAATTCTCGCAGAGATTTCGTCTGGCAAGAAGGAATCCATACGCAAGCTGAGGCGATTGGGCGGGGAAAGCAACAGGAATAAAAAATGCATCGCCTCCTCAAATGCATCCTCTGTTCTCGCATCCCTTTTTGCCAAGCACAGTGCTCAGGCTTTGAATCGATCACAACCGTCTGTAGAAATATGCGAAGAGGCTCTGGGCGCTCTGGTTATGACATTGCCCTTGACATCTCAGGCCCTGGATTCGCTAGCGTTGTCTGAAGCCATTTCTTGTCTTGTATTCAATCTCCGAGAAGGCAATACCGAGGCAAAGAAAAACGCTGTTACAGTTCTCCGAGGAATGAGTTCCAAGGATAAATACAGAAGCGTCATTGGAAAAAGCGAAGGATTGGCGGAGAGGTTGGTGCAACTTTTAAGAAAGCCCATAAGCCCAGCGGTGACAAAAGCAAGCCTGGCTATAGTATACAACATTGCCCTGACAAAAGCAAGCAAGGTCGTGGAGGCGGGGTCTGTTCCTGTATTGGTGGAGATGCTTGTAGACGGAGATCGGAGCATCTGTGAAAGGGCATTGTTGGCGCTTGACAGTCTTTGCTGCTGCACGGAAGGCCGAGCTGCTGCTTCGGCGCATGCTTTGACGCTACCGGTGATTGTTAAGAAGATGTTCAGAGTGTCTGATTTAGCCACCGAATTGGTAGTCTCTGTTTTGTGGAATATCTGCCAGAATTCCTCGGACGGGAGGCCCATCTGGGAGGCTGTGCATGCGGGTGCCTTGGACAAGCTGCTGTTGTTAGTGCAGGTGGGATGTTCTGAGCAAACGAAGGATAAATCAAGCAAGTTACTCAAACTTTTCAACGCCTACGCAGATGATTGGAAATGTGCAGAGACACTGAATTTGCATAATGTCAAGCGTCCCTTCTAAATTAAGTAATTTAGCGACGAATGGAGATATTATCTAATGTGAATATGTACAACCCTTTTGGGGTTTCTTTTGAAGACTATAGGTACAATTGATCTATTTGCAAAAATCCTATACTTATTTGATGCAGGGTGAGGATACAGACTCAAATACCTTGAAGAAAGAGGATAAAACCCTTGATGCTCTCCCTATCATAAAGGAAAACTTTAAGAACAAAGTCCCTATCCAAGTTAATGTTTTTCAGGTTCTTTTTAGTGAAAAACCTAAGGTTCTTATCCATCTTCATCAAGACACCCCTCTACCTTAAAATAAATCAATCATTGTGGTAAAATGTGCTAAACAATCCGATTATCATCACGTTTCTCACACATATAACACAAGAAATAATATACAACCTATAAGTTTACTTGTTCTTTCTTCTCTTCCCACTTCTCAACCAGTGCTTCGTCTTTCACCTCGTCTTACTAAAAGTATTGCAAAGGAATATGATTTGGTAGACCAAGTCCATGATACTCCTTCCAAGATCTCCCTCTGGGATCTCCTTCAAACGTCACCCACATATCATGAAGTGTTACAACAAGCCTTGAGAAACATGACTATCCCACCTCCTATAACTTCCATATTCAAATGCAACCAATAACAAAGCTCAAATTATGTTTTCTCAACATGAGTTGCCTCCTAAAAAAATTCAAGGTCAACATGGTTCTCTTATGGTTTTTATCCTTATCAATGATAATCTTGTTCGAAGAACTTGAGTTGATAACGGATCTAGTCTTAATGTGTGTAGCATTGATTTTTTGTATAAAATTAAAAGCTAGAACTCGTTAGTGGTTGTGGTGATTAGGGAAATCGATGTTATCATTTGTCATCAAAGTATTGTCATTGTTGGGCTCCTATCACCTTAGAAGGTAGATTAATGACATTGTTTCATGGGTTATGAATTTGCAAACACGTGTCCCCCACCACTATCTTCAACATTCCCTTCCATAATTTTAAGTATAAGCTCTACTTTTACAAGCAGCTCTCCATCCTCTAGAACTAAGGGAGAAACTCAAGAATCCCAATAGGGAGGTTTCTTGATACCACTACAAGAAAGAAGCATATCATTAAGGGTCAAGAAACTCCAATGGGGATTTATTTGATTCCAAACCTTTTCCTAATCCGACTATAGTTTTGTTAGGTAAAAAACCACTCTAAGTGGAGTCCCCTAAAGCCACCATATGGGCTCTCATATTTTCAATGCTAGCCCCCCAACAGGCACCCCCTTGTGACGTTTACTACAATGTTGTTTGTAGGCCTAGCAATATTATTCCTACCATCAATACAAGTTGGTATGTCATTTCCCTCATAATCCTTGGCCTTTCGACTAACCTTTCCACACTTTAAGCATTGGGTATATACACCTTCAAGGACCACAAATTGTGCCCACGGTCTCAGGATTGAGGAGAGAAAGATCGAAAGCCAAATTGACAGTACTAAGATCTAACCAAATGTAAAATCTTCTTGAAATTTCTATCATTGGCTTACCCTTAATTGAAATCTACATGTCTTTTATGTGGCTATCCAATTTGTTTCCAATCACCTTGAAAATTTCCTCCGAGTGAAGTTCCTATGGAAATCTAGATCTCGTCATACAACTAGGGATATTTTGTAGTAGCTCTATGTAACTATTCAATTTTGAAGATGCGACATAAATGTAGAGCATTGATTTGCATATGAACCTTGGTCCTCCTTTCAAGATGCAATCTCTTTCCAAAACTGAAGGAAACACTATTTGGATGAAACCAAACAAAAGAAAGCTAATGAGGGGATTTTTTCCTTTCCAAAACTTCTCACACCAAGCAATAATTTAAACTAGAGTGGGCCAAATTCCAATGAACTTGGAAATTATCATTGTTTCTTTTAATCGATCCACCTCCAAATTGAGTAAAGCATTTGGAATAGCAATGTCCAAAACCCCATTTACTATGGAAATATTAACATTGGTGATGACAATCTTGGTGCAAAGCCCTTTTTCTATTTTGAGCTCAAAGGATTTTGATTTGGAACTCAAAACAAAATGTCCTAACTTGTAAAACATCCCCAAGGCCTTCTTCCCTATGTTATTTCCTCCAATTCTCATTGCTCAACATCCCTTCACTATCTCTGTCCTCATATTAACTACGCTCGGCATCCTCTCCTTCTCACATTGTCACCCATCTTTGCTTTCTTACATAATCAATGTATTTCTTAAAATTTAATAAATTTGAATATAGTATAAATATACTAAACAATATTTTTCAATGTAAATAATATAAGTTAATACAAAATTTAAAAATTTAATTATCATTGACAAAGTGGCCAACTATATGGACATGTGGGTTTACAGAAATAAAAAATTTGTAACGCAATTAAATGAAAAAACAAAAACAAATTAAAAAATATAAAAAATAATCAACATGAATTTTTAACCAAAAAGTAAATTGGGTAAGAATTTACCCAAATGGAAAATAAGGCCCCAATTGTTGTACACATGTTTGGTTGTATCATGGCATTTTTAATTTGGTAAAAGTAAAATATATTAGCAAATTTAACCATAGGTACTCCAATGTAAGTCCTCCTTCCTCAAAAATTCTGTCTTTTTTATTTTCTACCCATATCTTTTTTCTATTTGACAATTTACTCCTAAAGCCTTTAGCCACACAATTAATTCTTCATGTGAGAAGTGAAAACAAATGAAGCTAAAAACCCAAAACTAGTACAAATCAAAATAATAGACAAGGAAACCATGGGAAACGTTAAAAGTGATGAACAAGTGAGATCTTCTCTGTGGTCTTGCAGGCCCCTACCAAATTTAAGAACCTCAGATTCTGAAGCCTAGGTCCTTTTTGTCAGAGGGAACACCTTCAATGGAATTATTTATCTTTGACATAAATGACTATTTCATATTCTTAGATACACATTTACTATGTATTTATTTAAAAAATAATAATATGATGAATGTATTTTTGTTATAATATTTTTTTTAAAAATCATTTCTTACATTATTTATTTAGACTATAAGTTAATAAAAGTTTCTTTCAAACGAAAATTCAAAAGATAAATGAGAATTGATACTTTGTAATATGATTTGCAAACTTCAAGTGAGAAGTGGTTTAGGTACGTGCTCTTTTCTCCTCAATACTATAACCTTTTGTCAAATTATATTAGATAAGGTTTGTGGAGGAACATGTTTGATTAGGAAAAAATATAATTTTCAAGTGCTTGAATACGAAGAACCATACTTTTATCATCAAAATGTTGACCCTTGACTAAGGTTCCCAAATAGAGAACCTAATGCGCCCCAAGTGCAAAATCTGGAGCCCAAATATGAATCCTAGATAGTCCAGGTGAAACATTCAACAGTCAATAGTGTTGACTTATTTGTCGACGTTAACTGTAGTTGCCATTTTATCAATCTACTCTGACCCAGTCGTGACCCTATCATTACGTGTGTGCATTTCAATTCAACGGCCCTTTCTTCTGGGCCAAGTTTACGTTCAATTCCACTTTGGCGATACAATTGATCTATTTGCAAAAATCCCATACTTATTTGATGCAGGGTGAAGAACACCCTCCTGCCTACAGACTCAAATACAAAATGTCAGTCTGTTTACGATTTCAATACTAGAACAACAGTTATGGGATTTGGCTACACCTGCCAATTCTCTTAAAATCTTCTCTGCCAATCCATTTTCGCAGCAGTTATGGGATTTGAGAATATTAAATATAGCACTTTAAAAACAAAATCCCACTTCATCAAGCATTGATGGCTGTCCAGACTTTGTTTCAAAGCTTCCGTTTTGAGATGGGTAAGATACCTAATTAATTGCAGTTGATAAATGTGTGAGCGGACAAAGAAGAAAAGTTCAGATCAAAATTTTCCAAAATTCAAACCTAATATAAAACCCACGAGTCGTGGCGGGCCGAGTCCATCCTTCAAAATAAATATTTTTAAAGTGGTTTTAAGTTATGCAGCTGACAAGATAATATAAATTATAATTTTGCTGATTATTGTCTGCTAAATGTGTGGTCCTTCGTATTAACCACGATCATTTATGCAGAGCTGTTCACAATGTAATTTATATTGCAGATCTGGCATTGTATTGTATTATTTACACGAACGTCCACGGTGAGCAGGCAATCCGAAACTGTGTGCATCAACTCCGATGCACTCCAATTTCTTTTCAATGGATTTATGTCTTATATGTTGCGTACATTTTAATCAATTTTGCTGTTGAATTGACTATTTTGAATTGTGAAGGGACTTTTGGTTTGTTGATGAAGTTGAATGGTTCTTAATGTGCCTGCCAAGAATCAAATCTTGCAGTGCAAGGCTCCAATACAATAAGAGATTAGATTATTAAGTAGCTAAAATATGTTCAGCAATATATGTTGTCTCGTAAAATGCAATATATGCACAAAATATATTTATTGAAAAGACTTCTCAAACTATCAAGAAAATACAATTGATAAGTGTAGAGCTAGAATTTACAGCCAGTGCTAGTGCTCTACCTACTTGTGCTACCCTTAGAACTATGAAATAAGGTTTGGAGATTCATCAATGTATAATGGTTAGAAGGATTATTTAGTAACAAAGGGAGAGGATAACTCACAAGGACACGAGAAGGGGAAATCCCAAGAGTAGGAAGTGGTGTTAGAATAAGGAACACAACAATAAAAGCACAAGGAGAAAGGATAGTAGATTTTAGTGCCCAAGTTAGGAATACCTTCAACTCTCCTTATTGCTAAGTATAACATCTTTCAAAAAGTGTTGAGTTTGGAATATATACTCATCTCATTGTTATGTAAGGATTTTCTAGATTTATGATAAATAATATTGTACAAATACAAAATCACAATTAAAATAAGCTTATTGATTTTAAGAAAAATTTTCATATTTTTCGAGACTTGTCAATTGTTAAGATTAGTTTGTATTTCTTTTTAATAGTGATCGAGCTATATTCATATTCCCAATAGCATGCAGGATGTTCAATAATAAAAGAATATTTTCCAAGGTCTCATTCTAGCTGTATGTGATTCCATTTCTTATGAGTATCACTTACTAATGTTACTTGCTATGACAATACCAAATCAACTTAAAATTAATGTCATTGGATTTATTAATTTATAGAATAATGGTACTCTATTATTGTCCCTTACATATGTTGCAACACGTGCACCCTTGGTCTCCTTGTAATGTGCAATATGGTGCTTGGGTTTGGGACATGGCTTAACTGCCTCTCCTGTTCTATAAGTCAAGTGGTTGTATCAGACATTAATAGCTCAATCTTTTGGTGCAATGACTACCAACTGTAATATTCAAAAAATGGGCTATAAGTTCATTAATCTCCTATATCTACAAATTGAACGAAATCAACATCGAAGTCTTAATCTAAGGCACATCTAAACATCATCGAATCATAATTGATTATCTCAAATTCTGCACCGGGAATATTCCTAGTAATATTCCTAATCATCATAATTATCTTTAATTTTATAATTATTTGGCAATAAATCACATTTATCCTAAAGTTTGATTAATTGAATATTTTCATATTTAATTAATTAGATTTAATATTTGCCACTTAATTGTGTAATTAAATTTAATTTTATCTATTATTAATTGTATTATTTAATTTTGACAATAAATCTAATATCATATGAATAATTGATTAAATTCTTATTTAATTAATTAAAGCAAGTTGTCATTATTTAATAATATAGTTTTTAATAAAAGTTTGATTAAATAATTGATTAACCCATAAATCAATTGTTTTATTTTTAAAAGCAGTTAAGTTAGAAATAAATCACTTTATTATTAAATTAATTCATAAATAAAACACGCACAATCATAAAAGCAGACAACTATCAATTATCAATTAAAGCTAAACTCTATTTTGAGTTAAAACTTAGCTTTTGCATGTTTTTGTGAGTTAATTATCTTTTATTTAAAAATAACTCAAAAATCAACCTGAGTTATTTGAGTGATTTATGGCTTTTATCCATGCACCTCTAAAGCCCTAGATTTCTATAAATTAAAGCTTCAGCTCATCCCAAATCATCTCACAAATTGCAAACTTACTCTACAGGAATCATAGCATATCAGATTTGGAGAATTTGCACAATTGGAGCTTGAAAGATAAATTTGAGGATTCGAAGCTTTGTGAGATCAATTTCAAATTCATAGCTTTCATATTATTGTTAGAATCTTCATTCTCATATCATATCATTTCTAGATTAGCATTGCATATCAATTTTCATATTAGCATAGATTCATATCAGTTTTTATCATTATTATTGCATAGAAAATACCAAAAAAAAAAAAGATTAATTGCATTCAATTCACATCTAGATCAGTTTTGCATTCTAATCCTTTGTTTAGGTGTTGTCTAGGTCACTGATCTCGATAACAGTCTGAGAACATTAATCTCGCACCTACTAGAAGGTAGTAAATCGCTTGGTTAGATAATTTTTAATTTTGCATGATTTCGATTATAGCTAACCTCTAATGTTTTACTGAAGTGTTGTGTTTACAGATCAGGTACAATTTTCACACACACATTTCTGCACTTTTTTTTTTTTCCTTTTTTTGTATTTTTCATTTTTTCAATTTTTTTGTACTTTTTCAATTTTTTAATTTTTTTTGTGAATCATCAAGGTGCCTATTGCTAGGTTTTCACCAAGATGTTCATTTTTTCAGGACTTTTTCTGATTTTTATAATTTTTTTAGGACATTTTATCATAGACTAAATGCCTTAGGCGTAGAATTTTTTCAGATGGAGAACGTTGATCAGTTCTCAGAGCTATTCTCCTTCAGTCATTGAGAGTTGATAGGCACCAGAGCCAAAAGTAGCAGTGATGACAAAGGGACCCAGCCAATTGGGTTCGAACTTTCCCTTGCGTTCTTGATGGGATTGATGTTTTGGATTTTCTCTCAAGACTAGATCGTCAACCTAAAATTCTCTATGTCTGACTTTCTTGTTGTAGCCTCTAGACATTCTCTTCTGATATACTCTGAGATGATCATACGTTGCTTGTCTGCGGTCATCTAGTAGTTCAAGTTCTTGCAACCTCGACACTCTGTAGTCATCATCATTTATTAGACCATGCATTCTGATTCTTAGTGATGGGATTTCAACCTCAATAGGTAGTACCGCTTCAGACCCATAAACTAAAGTGAAAGGTGTAGCCCCAGTAGGTGTTCTGATACTTGTTCTGATACTAGTTCTACTATTGGTTCTGATACTAGTTCTGATACTTATTCTGATACTGGTTCTGATAATGATTCTGATACTAATTCTGATAATTGTTCTGATACTGGTTTTGATACTGATTCTGATATTAGTTCTGATAATTATTCTGATACTGGTTCTGATGTTGGTTTTGATACTAGTTTTGATACTTGTTCTGATACTTGGTATACTTGATAGCATCTTTTTCCATTGCAAACTCCCAAGCAAGATCATATCATGCAGTCCCAATGTCTAGCAAGGTGGAGAACAAGAGGGATTGGCAAGCTGGTGGAAGAGATGGAAGACAAGAGAATGAAGGAGAATGAAGGGAAGAAATCCTCAAGGGAAAACTCCTCAAGAATACTCAAGCTAGGGAAAAATTGTCATATAAAGCATATTTGGATAAGTAGTGAAAGGCTAGTATAGGATAAGTCACAAAAGCGTAGTGCAAGAGTAGGAAAGAATGCAATCCAAAGGAGTAGACATGTCAAGAGGCTTCGTAGCACTGTGTTTCACTCTTTTTTTCTTTCTTTTTTTTATTAGATCAAGACCAAAGGGGAAAAGGATAGTGATAGGAGAAAATGAATGGAGGAAGATGGACATGAAGGCTAAGTAGGAAGGGAATGAAAGCAAGATCATCATCAGACAACTCACAAAATAGCCAAATGTTCGTGTATAGATCAACATTATCAAGATCAAAGAGAGGAGATAGAATGGATGAAATATGTAGAAGAACTACGCATGATGCTTGATTGCCAAATTTTCATCACGATACTTATCCAAGGCGCCACAAGGGAGTGGTTTTCACCATAGGATGAATTAATTTTTCTTTACTTTTGCTACCAAGGCGCCTGTTTCTAAGTTTTCACCAAGGCACATTTTCAATTTTTTAAATTTTTTTTTTAGAAGAAGGTAAGCTTTTAGATAATGCTCCTTGAAAGGATAAACCATGATATGCCAAGGATTCAAAATTATATGCTCAAAGATGTTGATAGGGAAAGGGTGATGGAAGTGAAAAATGGAGGATAAAGTTTTATGTAAAGTGAGTGAGGTTGGAAGATAGGAGGAATAGACAAATGAGGAAAAATGATAGAAGGTAGAAGGATAATGCATGGAAGGATTGTAAAAGGGTAGGTGGAAAGGAAGGCAAGATCAACGTCAACACATACCTTGAAGGGTGGTGAGAGGATGGAGGAGATGTGAATGAAGGAATACGTGAAGGAATATGGTGAATGGATAGCAGAGGTTGTGGTTTAGGCACATGGAATGGAAGAATATTTTTGGAGAGAGATGAAGTGGAAGCCTTTGGAAGCTTGAATGTCAATTTCACTTTTTGCTCAACACCAGACTCTTTCAAGAGAGACTTTGGAATCCATATAGCCGTAGGCTTTTTATTTCCTTTTGATGATCTAGAGAGAATATCTTCAATGATGGATTTTGGAACCCATACTTGTCTTGTAGTTTTTTTCTTAGATATCTCTTTTGACTTTATGTTTCCATGTCTATTAGAGGAGACATGGTGATCTTCTTTTTTTGATGGATTCTTGTATTGCTTCTTTTTCTTGTATTGAACATTCAAGTTACTTCCAAAAGACTTGGGACTTGTGGAAGAAGGAGGATATGATTGGTTTAAATGGGTGGGTGGATGAAATGGATTCAAGGGTATGAATCTATGTTGATCTTGAGGAAAGATGGGAGATGGAGGGATGTAAGGACCCAAGATGGATGGTGAATTAGGAGAGTTAGGAGGGGAAAGTGAAGGGACATAAGGACCCAAGATGGAAGGTAGACGTGAAGCTCTTAGTAGTGGTGGAAGAGGTCCAAGGATGGAAGTAGAAGACGCAAAAGGATAATCAATAAGCTCATCAGCATCTATAAGACAACCAAGGATATCAACATTTTTAGAGTGAGCATTAGAATTTTCAATAGAATCATGGACATCTTGAATATGAGCACCTTCTTTGATAGGATTGTTCAAAGCTTGCAAAGACTTAGGAAGAGTAGAAAGTGGAAGCAAACATGGAGTGGTAGAATAAGAACATGGAAGACTTTGATCTTGACAAGGATCTTTGGATAGCATAAGCACATAATTTTTCTCTTGATTTTCAATAGGCTTAACTTTGGAAGTAACAACACCATTTTTACCAACCTTAATGGAAGTATCATCTTTGGAAAGCGCAAGTGTAGTAAGGTCATTTTGATTGTCAATAAGCTTAATAGTGTAAGTAGTAGCTTGATCTTGCTTAGGAGAAGACTTAAGACATGGTGGAATGCATGAAAAAGGGTGTGTAGGATCAAAAGAACCCTGAGGTGGATAAGAGACATCGTGAAAAGGAGTGGATGACATGGAGGGTTCTTGATCTTGATCTTTCTTTATGTTCTTTTCATCATCATTTTTAGAGTCCTCTTGACATGGAGCCACTTCTAAGGAAAATGAAGCATGTTGGGATTGTATGAATGAATTTGGAAGAGATGGTGAAGGACTAGCTGAAGTAGGGATTATAGCATATGAAGGCTTAGGCTCTTTATGTTTATCATTATTGAAAGTATTTGTAGCCAAGTGAAGGTTAGCTTGAGTTTCTTTAAGAGGTAGCCCTGGAGGATAACTATAGGGAACCGCATGAAAAGTATCAGGGCTTGTGTCGGATGAAGGTTCTGTGAAAGATTTGAAAGACTCAGAAGCTTTAGGAAATGTACGGGTATTGGAGGAAGTAGGGGATGGAAGGGAACCATCACAAGACAAAGGTCCAACATTAACATGATCTTTCTTGAGAAGATAATCTTTATTTTCAGCAGGAGAGTCTTTAGGAGAAGGATTCTTATAATATTGATGCTTCAAGCTAGCATGATGCATTTTATAGTCCTCAGCAGTAGTAGATGGATCATAATCAAGGTATTGTTCACAAAAAACATCAAAGTCTTTTTCAAAATCAGAATCATATGGATCACCATCACGATCTATCCAATGTGATGGCCCATTTGTAGTAAGCAGGAATGAATGACGAGGAGGACTCTTAGGAAAAGAGGTGTCATAGGTAGCATTACATTATCTGTCGTCATAGTCATCATAGTCTCCAAAGCTGGATGTGTCACTCTCTGTGGAAGAGGTATCATAAGGATTGTCATGTTGCTCACATTTTTTCTGGAGGCATGGTGACATGTACAAGTCTTTATCACATGGAAAAGGGCATAGAGGTTCCATGGAGAACTCTTTAGGTTCCTTTTCTTTCTCAAGTTTGTCAAGCTAGACTTGCATAGCTTGCAGCTGCTTCATCATAGTTGTGATAAGAATTTCTTCCTCATGTGTACTGATTCTTTGAGACATGTCTACTGATTCTCAATAGCTATTGCTTTATTCTAGACACAGTGATTTGTTCGAAAGATTCTGGAATTAGGCTAAAAAAGTTGGGTATCTGACAATTTTGACAATTTTCTGACAATTCTTCAAAATTTTCCCAAACGACACTTTGCAGACTCATATGACAGTGGGTATGATATGAAACGATAGTTGAAAAGCTTGTATGATAGCTGGGTAGCAATGAAATGATAGTTGCAAAACTCGTATGATAGTTGCAAGATTTTGACTTTTTGAAATATGCTGGCATGAAAACTTGTACGACACTGGGTACTCAATCATACGACAAATGGGTTTTAATGAAACGACACTTGAAAAAAAAACTCATATGACTTTCTGACCTCCTGAGATGACTTTTGACTCCAGAAAAGGATTTTACTTCAGATTTTGCAAATTTTGAGTTTTTAGACTCGAATTGTTTGCAAATTTCAATGTCTAGATTTGAAGATTGTAACAGATTTGTTCATTTTCAGTAACTAGATAGATAAACAAGCACGCAAAATAGCAAGCAAGTGATTTCAAGCATGTCTGAAAATAATGAACAAGGGAAAAAGTAACCTTGCGCATGAACAATCAAGTGACTTATTTGTTCTAATCCTTAAAAGTGCTAATTGTGTATGTTCCAAAAATGTTTTGCAATAACGCACATATACCCTATAAAATGCAAATTTGGCCTCGCTAGGGTTTTTAGTAATGGTTTGACTCTGCAACTTTTATGATCCAAAGGGGTGAACTCCAATCCCGGTGCACCAAGGTTTTGACACAGTCTGAGAACTTAATCTTCAGGAGCTACTAGGGAGATCTGACAACCCAACAATGAACCATACCCATGGAGATTTCTTCCACAAGGACATTTATATAGCGGCTGTCACTACCACAGCAAAAATGGCTATGACCGCTTGAGGTTCCGTCAATACAGTTTGCCCTGTGAAGGGATTGTCTGCTACGGTTAACCCTCTCTAAAGATGACTCACAATAGTATACCACAAGGGGACTTGGCTCCAGAGCCAAGGTTTTTGACACCTTTTCACTTTTAACCCAAACAAAGCAAGCAGATTAATCCGACACGCTAAGACAAAGTTTTGCTTCACCAAGGTCTATGATGCCAACTCCACGTGATCTATCAACATCTCCTGGGAGAGAATGTATCAATCAATAAGAGAAGGTGCATTAACCAATTTTGATTCACCAAAGCTTGTGATGTCAACCCCATGGTGGGCGCCAGAAATGAAACAAAAAATAACGTCCTACAGAGTATACCAGGACCCTTGAAACCCTTATCCTCAAAAGATTGAAAATTGATAGAAATGAAGGGAAACCCATTTCAAGGCCCCACGGTGGGCACTAGAAATGAGTGTTGTGTCTATAGATCAGGTACAATTTTCACACACACACCAACAATTGGAATTAGATCCTAGGGTACAGGTTTGAAGCCTATGCTTGCATTGAAGGATCGTTACAAAGTGTGTGCCCTTGGTCTCCTTGTGTTGTGTAGCATGAAGCTTGGGTTTGCCACATTGATTAATTACCTCATGTGTTCTATAAGTCAAGTCATTGTATTAGACATTCACAGGTCAACTTTTGGTGCAATAACAACAAATAACATTATCAATTATGAAATGTGTTCACTTACACATAGAGTCTTGCAACCTATGAACTAATGATTATTACTTGATTCCTTGTATGTTGATAGAAAAATAGAAGTAGGATTTTAAAGTTCACAAAACTAATATATTATATTCGTTAGCATAAATATTATTATTATAATATTATTTTTTGCAAGGAGGATGTTATTACAATTATATAAACTGCAATCCCACAACGATGTCCAAAATAATAGCTCTTCTCCTTTGTTTAAAATAAATCTTTACCTCTTTAATAGAATGATTGATGGTGTAATGCCCCACTAGGGAACCTAGGAGAAATTAACCTAAACATGCAACTAAGTTTACAGAATAATTTTTTTAAAGTGTTTACAAACAACAACAACAATGTTTAACAATGAAAAAATAATACAATATAATTTACATCTCACATATAAATACAACTCAACATAGATTAAAAATCTCAAGGGTCCCTTGACGTAGATTACATAAACATTAATTAATTACTTTATATTAGATATAATTACAAATCTCATGTATACGCATGAATGATAAACACAACATCTTATAAAGAAAACATATAAATACAATTGGCATCATAAGGTATCCATCATAATCCATATCCACTAAACATGTCGCAGGGTATGTAATACAATAATCAAGATAAAGTACAACATGATATCACTTGAATAACTGATACAAAGATATAAGAAACATAGAATAAGAAAGATAAAAATACATCTCCCAAAATGAAGAATAAGAAGGTACAACTGTTGTAGGGATCATCCATCACTAGTACACAAATATTGAAATCTCAAATGGAAAAAGAATCACTACCACCCGACCTCGTGGAACCTAAATGGTCCACTCCCACCGTACTAAGGAGATAACAATAGATCCCAAATGGATAACAACCATCACCAATAAACATAACACAAGCTAAGGAAGAGATCCTGCAAGCTTTCTAACTCAAGGTACAATAGGATAACAAGGTAAAACATAATCAACCAGAGGCAACCAAAACACATAGGAAACCTAAGATGCATAAAGGGAAGTGTCATCACACGAGCCAACTCTAAGGTTATCTTGGCAGTCTCTCAAGACCTCGGCACCCTAGTGACTCTATGCGATATCAGTGACCTCTCATGTAGACGAGGTACCAACTATGCTATATCCAGTCCACATAGGTGGAAAGCATCTTCCCACTCCCATCCTAGTCAAAACTCAATTTGGAACTCAGGCATGTGCAAAGCACACATTGTCTTATTAATTCATTTTAAATTGTCAATGTCATTTAATTATCACTTATTAAGTTACTTGCAATAGGTTATCCTGACAACCACTTGTGGGCCCTAGTGCCTATTACAATCCACTTCCCACCTATACACTTAGTTAACCTAGGCTCACAAATTGAATAACAACCAAAGATTGCAATAAAGCCATCACAATGATTCCATAAAATCATAAGGGACATGCACTGATCACAAATCATAATACTAAAAGACCATTCTCCAAGCCTCCATATAAACCATTTAAATAACAATTATTGAGTAAACAACATTAGGCTATAAAACATCACAAAATTACACATCCTGAGCCTCTGGTATCCATTCCCAAAAGGTCAACTAAATAATCCTCAATAAATAAATTAAAATAAATTATTCAATAATGATTAAAATATCATCAAAAAATCACGTAGATACATTAGAGCATCTCACAATAACAAGGAAAATAATTAATTAAAAACACAAAAAAACTTAAATCTCTATTCATAATATCAACTAATATTATAATTTAAACAAAGTAATTTAAAAAAAATTACAGTAAATTAAATATAAAATAACCTAATTACAAGAAATTAAGCTAGATTAAAACTAAATTAAAAATAGATATATTAATTTAAATGTAAATATTATTTAAATTTAATAAAATAAAACTTAATAAATAAATTTTAATTGATATAAAAAAAAAAGTTAACAAAGTAGGGGGGGCACGGGCCTGCCACCATAGTCCCAAGAAGCAGTCCTTTGGGCTATCGTGATATTCCTTTTGGGACTTCTCACGGTAGGTCCCAGTGGGATGTTGTGATAGTCCCTAGGGACTGTGCACAACAGTCCATAAAGACCCGTGTGTTAGTCCCCTCAGGGCTACGCATGGCCCTGTGGGCTACCAAGTGGCACAGGGGGGACAGGTTAGGTCTATCTCCCCTCACATTTATTTTATAATTTTTTAAAAAAAATTTCCCATTTAATTTTTTTTATAAAACAAAACAACTTTACAACATCATTTAGAAAAAAATTATTTTATTTAATAAAAACAATATATATATATATATATATATATATATATATATATATATAAAATAACAGATTTAATCCAAACCCTAAAACATTAAAACATAAAAAACCTAATAATAATAAATATAAACTAGGTTTCTAGGCAAAGCTAACATCTAATAGTTTTGATCCCACATGCAATTTTCCAATTAAATCTCTTGGCAATGTATTCAAGAGAAAAATATATTAATTTTTTCTAAGAATTATTTTGGAGTTTTCAAAGCCCCCAAATGAAATTCTAGATCAATCTAACATCAATTTAATCCAATTTTCACAACAACAAACCCAACATTAAAACAAAAGCAAATTTCAAAACAATCACGCACAATCTCAAACACGAAGTATATAATCTTTTCAAAAGAAAGTCTACAAAGAAAATGAGGGTTTCAAACCCTACCTTAACCGATGTCTGAAAACACGAAGCCAAGAAAGACCAAATTCAGCCTTTAAAAATCCAAGCTTTCAAACAATCATGAAATTATGCCCACAAAAACAAGCTTTCTCAAAATCTCCCAACTCTTCCAAAGATCCTCCAAAACCTGATAGACGTCCTAAAAATAATACCCAAAATCCCTACATAAAGAAAACCTATCCCTCCTAGGGTTTCCAAAACATACAAACTTAAAAGCAAAAACTCATCTCTCTCCCTAGTTGCATGATAAATTGACTCAATAAATAATGCACTTTTAAAATAAAACTCGAACTCAACTTTTTAACTTTAATTATAATTTCAATTTCACTTAAACAAAAAGTGCAACTTAAATTGCATTTCAATTATTTAATTAAACAATAAATACTTTAGCACATAATTAACTATGCAACTTGATAAATTAAAATATTAAATAAATCAACTAGGCCTTTTAATTACATTAGGACTTAATAATTAATTAAACCCTTTTAATTCCAAATTTAAACCTTTTAATTTAATCAGACGTATTTAATCAACCTTAATAATTAAATGTTCTCTATATCAAATATTTCCACATCATAAAATATAACTTATTTTATTACCATAATTACTACTAATTTAATTATTTAAATCAAATAATTCACACAAGCAAAAAATACTTGACTCCCAAAATCTAAAAAATCAGCTAACTCCATAACAAGAAAACACCAAGGAAGGGTTCACGAATTCACGTCATCTCGACGCATTCAAATAGTGACGTAAGACTAGGCAAGAGATGAGGGGCCAAAGGCATGCCCAAACCCCCAACCTCCTTGCAAAAACCACACACGAAAGCAATAACACAACAACGAGAGAGAGACTGTAGGGAAATCATTTATTATTCATCAATAACCTCATAAATGTCGAGTTGTAAGGCCTTCCAGATTACAGACAAATATATTCAGAATTAAATTACAACAGTCCTCCAACATGCGAGGATTCAACTTTCAAATCCCATTTTCTATCTCCTAGAACTACTGCCTAAAAACTACAACAAACTACTTTATTTATACAAGAAGCTACCAAAATAAGTCGGCCTTCATATCCATCATTGGAGAAAGAAATGACTAGATCTAGGTCCACACGCTTCCCAATTATCGATGTAACCATTAAATTCATGACCGAAATTCAATGCACAAGTCAACCTTAACAAAAATCCAAAATAAACCACTCGGTGAGCAAGATTACCGAGCAACATAAAATTAACTCGGTGACCCAACCGAGCCAATTCGGTAAATGAAGAAACCGAGTAGAAACTAAGTAGCAACCGAGCCCCGTCGATGGAAACATGAATACATCACCAAGAGCCCAAAATCAGCTATCGAGCATATCTAACAACTCTAACTTGTTTTTTTGTGACACAAGATTTCCAAGAACCTGAGATGCTCCTGCATCAAACACCTGGGGTTGTTTTGAGGTGATTCTCTGAATCATGTAGTAGGTACAACCTGAGATGAATCCAACTTAGATTGTGTAATCCATGAATGATCTTCAATTGGTCTATTCTTCCATTTTACCAGGTACTCCATGTACTCCTTTCTTCTTGTGCTTTTGCCAACTCTTTGTTCAAAAATCTTCTCAACTTCTTTTGTCTTCTTCTTAGGATAATCATTCGGTATTGTCATTTCTTCATTAGGTTCATGATATTCATACAAGTCTGCAATGTTGAATATAGGTGATATGTCCAAGTCATCATGTAACTCAATCTAATAAGCATTTCCATTGTCAATTTTTCTCAATATCTTGCAGGGACCAAATTTCTTCATTTTCAATTTTCCATAGGTTCCAACATGAAATCTAACTTTCTTCATGTGTACCATTACTTCATCCTCAAATGCAAAAATCTTATGTCTTCTTGATCTATCTTCTTTGTCCTTGTATTTCTGATTACTATTATTCTCCAACTTATGTCTTACTTCCTCATGCAATGTCTTCATGACCTCAACAAATTCTTCTCCTCTCAAAAGGTGTTTTTCCAGTACTCCTATTCACTGAATTATTGTATGCAAATTCTTCTTGTGCCAACATAGAATCCCAATTACTTGGTTTATATCCAGCTAAACATCTCAACAAATTACCTAAACTTATATTTACAACCTCTATCTATCCATCAGTCTGTGGGTGAAATGTAGAACTATACCTCAACTCGGTACCCAAATTTTTTCAAAAAGTCTTCCAAAAGTATCCAACAAACTTACTATCTCAGTCAGAGATGATACTCCTTGGTAATCCATGCAATCTGAAAATTTCCTTAAAGAAAAGATCTACTATATACACTGCATTTGATATTTTTCTATAGGCTATAAAATGTGTCATCTTAGAAAATCTATCCATAACAACAAATATAGAATCATTACCTCTTACTGTCTTTGATAAGCGAAGAACAAAATTCATACTGATATCAATCCAAGGTTTCTCAGGAGCATAAATAAGCCTATACAATCCAGTATTCTGACTAACTCCCTTTTCAACTTGACAAACTCCACAACTTTTCACAAATTTCTGAACATCTTTATACAACTGTGGCCAAAAGTATTTCTCTTTAAGAAAATTCAATGTTTTGTCAATACCAAAATGTCCACGCAAAACACTACTATGTTTCTCCTTTATCAAATTAGTTCTCATTGATCCTCTCTGTATATACAACTGAATAGCTTTAAACAACATACCTTCTTGAATTAAATACTCTTCCCATTTAGTACTTGGTTGATCTTGAATAGGTTCTCTGCACTTTCTCAATGGCTCAAAAAAATCAGGTTCAGTTTCATACAAATCTTTCATGTCATTGAAACCCAGAACTTCAATTCTCATTTCAGTCATCAAAGATTTTCTTCTACTCAATGCATCAGCAACTCGGTTAGTGACTCCACTCTTATGTTTTATCACAAATGTATAACTCTACAAATATTCACCCCATTTCATATGTCTCCGATTCAACTTATTCTGACTACCCAAATACTGTAAAGCCTTATGATCAGTATACAACACAAATTCACTCGGTATTAAATAATGTCTCCATTTCTTTAGGGATTGAACAATAGCATAGAATTCTTGATCATACACATAATATTTCCTTTTTGCATCATTTAATTTCTCACTAAAAAAAGCATCAGGTTTACCTCCTTGACTTAAAATAGATCCTACTGCACTACCACTTACATCACATTCAACTTGAAATACCTTATTGAAATCAGGTAAAGCCAACACAGACAATTCAAAAACCTTCTTCTTCAAAGTCTCAAAACTTTTATCAGCTCCATGTGTCCACTTGAATTCTCTTTTATCTCCTCTCATAGTCTTAGTCATAGTATTACAAGTTGAACTGAAATTTATGATGAACTTTCAGTAAAAACTTGCTAAACCATGAAATGATCTTACCTCACTAGCATTTTCAAGTGTAGGCCAATTCAAACTAGCTTCAACCTTCTCAGGATCCATTTTCAAACCATCAGCCGAAATCACAAATCCCAAATATATAATCTCTTCTTTCATGAAGGAACACTTTTTCAAATTAATCAACAAATTTTCTTCTTTCAATCTCTATTTAATGTGCAAAAAATATTCTTCTCCGATCTTACTGAATATCAAAATGTCATCTAGGTATACAATCACAAATTTACCTAAGAATTTCTTCAAAACCTCATTCATCAATCTCATAAAAGTACTCGGTGCATTAGTTAAACCAAAATGCATAACCAATCACTCATACAAACCTTCTCTTATCTTGAAAGCAGTCTTCCATTCATCACCTTGTCTGATTTTCATCCGATGATATCCACTTTTAAAATCAATTTTGGTAAAAAACTTTTCTCCAATCAGACTATCCATTATGTCATCCATTCTTAGTATAGGAAACCTATATTTCACTATTATCTTGTTGATTTCTCTGGAATCAGTACACATTGATGTAGGAGCATGTCGGGTCCTTGGCAATCCCGTGTCACCAAAAATAGAGTTGAGTTTGTTTGTATTTCTCGGTTCCTGCTTTGATCGAGTTGGTTCAATGTTGCTCATTTTTCTTTGATCACCGATGTTGGTCAGTTATCTCTTCGATGCTCAGTAATTTCCTTGGTGCTCAGTGATGCTTGTTTGGTGCTCAGTTGTCTTTGCTTATCGACGGGTTTCTTTTGAGTTTCTGTTGAGGCTGACTTGTGCATTGATTATGGGTCACAGATTTAATGCTAGTATCCATCCTTGGGAAGCATGTGGTCCCAGATCTGATCGTTCCTTTTGTTGATTATGGATCTAAAGGACAACTCAGTTTGGTAGCCTCTTGTATAAGTATATTTGTTTGGTTAGAGTTTAGGGAGAGTTTTTAGTAAGAAGATAGATGATAGAAGATTGAGATTGTTCATAGATCCTCACATGTTTGAGGACTTCTATAATTCATTATAATATTTGGCCGAAACTAGGAAGGTCGTACAGCCTGGCATGTATGAATCAATTTGAGTTAATTTATATGAATGATCTTGCATTTCTCTCTCTCCCACTGTGTTGTTGCTTCCACGTGTTGTTGAGCAAGGTGGTTCAATTTGGGTGTGTCATTCCTTGGCCCCTCCTACCCCTAGTTTGCATTAGGTGGTATCAGAGTGAGGTTAGATCTAGATCTAGGTTTATGAATCTAGATTTGTAGGTTCCTTCTTGTGAAGCCCTAGTTGAATTGTTGTGGGGTAGAAGATTGTGATCTGACCTGTAGTTGTAGAGGGTTTTCAAGATGATTTGTGGGAGGTGAGATGCGGATCCAAGATTGGAAAACATGTTGAGACAAATTGCTGCTAGATTGGAAGCTGTTGAAATAGTCCAGAGAAGAGGAAGACATCTTGAAGATGTTAGTGATGATGAAATTGAGGTACAACAGGGTGATGTAGAACTTGCACCTGTGATGGATCAGGGTGAGGAAAGATTCTTGAATTCTTTGACAAATCTGAAGTCTACACCACACTTTAATCCACTTGAGTATGGTGGAAAGTTGGATTCTGATGAATTGGTGGATTGGATCACAGAGATGGAGAAGTATTTTGAGTATGAAAATGTACTTGAAGATAAGAAAGTGAAAATTACAAGCACAAAGTTGAAAAGTCATGCATCCTTATGGTGGGAACATCTGTAGCCAGACATAAAGAGGAAAGGAAAATACAAAATCAACGTATGGAGTAAAATGGTGAATAAATTGAAAGGAAAGTTCTTACTTTGTGATTATCAGATTAACCTAGTTAGGCGAATGCAAAGTCTAATGTAGAAAGATAGCTCGGTAAAGGATTATACTGAGGAATTCTATAGATTAGATATCAGATCTGGACATCATAAAGATGATGTGGAAAAAATTTCTAGATACCTGAATGGTTTGAGATTTTCCATCCAAGAAGATATTAGTTTGGTCAAATTGGAGAACATTGAAGAGGCTTATCAATTTGCATTGAAAGCTAAGGAGAAACTGAACAAGAGACATGAGCAAAGAAAAAGAGGTAGATCTTATGGTGAAAATAGTAGATCTGAACTAGAAAAGACAACTTTGGATAAAGGCAAGACTGAGTGGAAAGGTGAAAGTTCATCTAGAGGCATAGGTAGTAACTACCAAGGTGGTTATAGTAGAGGTAATTTCTGAGGAACTTGTTACAATTGTGGAGAAGAAGGACATAGATCATTTGAGTGTACGCATGCAAGTAAGAAGGCTGGTAACAGTAGGAATGCTTTGGTGCAAGAAGAGTCACTGAATGAACCTAAGAAGTAAAATAACTTGATGGTAAGAAAAGCACTATGGAATGAAAGTAAAAAGGAAGATCCGGTAAGGAAAAGTTTGTTCAAGACCAAATGTAGAGTTTCAGACAAAGTTTGGAAGGTAATCATTGACAGTGGTAGCTCAGAGAATCTGGCATCTGAAGAGATGGTCACAAAGTTGCATTTGAAAAGGTTGGAACATTCGAAGCCCTATCAGATTTCATGGATCAAAGATGAGCATACACTCCTAGTAAGTGAACAATGTTATGTGAATTTGAAGATTAGAAAGTACTATGATAAGGTGTTATGTGATATCATGCCTATGGATTGTTGCCATATTTTGTTGAGTAGACCCTGGCAATATGATAGACATGCTATATATGATGGGACATTGCACAAGTCTACTATTGTGGCTGACGGAAAGAAACAAATCTTGTTACCTTTGATGGAAGAACCCAGGAGTAATGTTTGCACATCTTTGAAATTTTTCTTGATGGAAGGAAGAAAGTTTGTTAAGGATTTAAAGAGAAATGATGTATGTTTTTCTATGATTCCTAACAAACCAAGTAAGAAAATAGAGGATAATGTCCCTGAGGAGATTGATAAGTTACTCACTGAGTATAGTGAAATCATTTCTGATAATGTACCTGATGGTTTTCCACCAAAAAGAAGCATTGATCATTGTATGGATCTAATCCTTGGACCTAGTTTATCGAACAAGGCACCTCATCGGTTGACACCTACTGAGAATCAGGAATTGAACTGACGGATTCAAGAGTTGCTAGAGAAAGGTCTGATTAGAGAAATTTTAATTCCTTGTACAGTACCTATGGTATTGGCACCTAAGAAGAATGGAGAATGGAAAATGTGTACTGATTCCAGAGCGATCAATAAGATAACAATGAAGTATAGGTTTCCTATACCGAGAATGCATGATATAATGGATAGTTTGACTAGAGAAAAGTATTTTATCAAGATTGATTTGAAAAGTGGGTATCATCAGATCAGAATCAAAGAAGGTGATGAATGGAAGACTTCTTTCAAGACAAAACAAGGTTTGTATGAGTTGTTGGTTATGCCTTTTGGTTTAACTAATGCACCAAGTACTTTTATGAGGTTGATGAATGAAGTTTTGAGTAAATTCTTGGGTAAGTTTGTGATTGTATATCTTGATGATATTTTGATATTAATTAAGACTAGAGAAGAATATTTGTTGCATGTTAGACAAGTTTTGCAAAGATTGAAAAAAGAAAAGTTGCTGATAAATCTGAAAAAGTGTTCATTCATGAAAGAGTAGATTGTGTATTTGAGATTTGTGATTTCAGTTGATGGTTTGAAAATGGATCCTGAAAAGGTTGAAGTTATTTTGAATTGGCCTACGCCTATGAATGCTAGTGAGGTAAGATCATTTCATGGTTTGGAAAGTTTTTACCAAAAGTTCATAAGGAATTTCAGTTCAATTTGTAATGCTATGACTGAGACTATGAGAGGAGACAAAAGAGAATTCAAGTGGACACATGGAGCCATTAAAAGTTTTGAGACTTTGAAGCAGAAGGTTGCTAAATTGCCTGTGTTGGCATTGTCTGATTTCAATAAGGTATTTCAAGTGGAATGTGATGCAAGTGGAAGTGTAATTGGAGCTGTGTTGAGTCAAGAAGGTAAACCTGTTGCTTTCTTTAGTGAAAAGTTGAATGATGCAAAAAGAAAATATTATGTGTATGATCAAGAATTCTATGCTATTTTTCAAGCACTGAAGAAATGGAGACATTATTTGATATCGAGTGAATTTGTGTCGTATACTGATCATAAGGATTTATAGTATTTGGGTAGTCAGAGTAAGTTGAATCAGAGACATATGAAATAGGCTGAGTATTTGTAGAGTTATACATTTTTGATAAAGCATAAGAGTGGAGTCACTAACCGAGTTGTTGATGCATTGAGTAGAAGGAGATCTTTGATGACCGAGATGAAAATTGGAATTCTAGGCTTTGATAACATGAGAGATTCTTATGAATTTGATCTTGATTTTTATGAGCTGTGGAGAAAGTGCAGAGCACCTATTCAAGATCAACAGAGTAAGTTAAATGGGATGAATATTTTATGTAAGGAGGTATGTTGTTTAAAGGTATTCAGTTGTGTATACCGAGAGGACCTATGAGAACTAATTTGATAAAAGAGAAACATAGTGGCGGTTTGGTTGGACATTTTGGTATTGATAAAACATTGAGTTTGCTTAAGGAGAAATACTTTTGGCCTCAGTTGTACAAAGATGTTAAAAAATTTGTGAAAAGTTGTGGAGTTTGTCAAATTGCAAAAGGAGTAAGTCAGAATACTGGATTGTATACACCAATTGCTATACCGAAGAAACCTTGGATTGACATTAGTATAGATTTTGTTATTGGCTTACCAAATACAGTAAGAGGTAATGATTCTATATTTTTTATTGTGGATATATTTTCTAAAATGGCACATTTTATACCTTGTAGAAAGACATCAGATGCAGTACATGTAGCAGATCTTTTCTTTAAGGAAATTGTCAGATTGCATGGATTATCAAGGAGTATTATCTTTAGCCAAGACAGTAAGTTTGTTGCATACTTTTGGAAGACTCTTTGGAGAAAATTGGGTACTGAGTTAAAATATAGTTCTACATTTCACCCACAAACTGATGGACAAACAGAAGTTGTGAATAGAAGTTTGGGAAATCTTTTGAGATGTTTAGTTGGAGACACATCAGGTAATTGGGATTCTATGTTGGCACAAGTAGAGTTTGCATACAATAATTCAGTGAATAGAAGTACTGGAAAAACACCATTTGAGATTATGAATGGCATATAGCCGAGAGGTATATCTGATTTGAGAGATGTTGATGATGAAAGAAAGAGAAGTACTAAAGGAGAGAAATTTTCTAAGTACATGAAGACATTGCATGAAGATCTAAAGCTGAAACTGGAAAAGAGTAATCAGAAATACAAAGACAGAGATGATAGATCAAGAAGACATAAGACTTTTGATGTTGGTGATGAAGTGATGGTTCATTTGAGAAAAGGCAGATTTCCTGTTGGAACATATGGGAAGATGAAGATGAAGAAGTTTGGACCTTGCAAGATTTTGAGAAAATTTGACAGTGGAAATGCATATGAAGTTGAGTTACCTGATGACATGGATATATCACCTATTTTCAATGTTGCTGATTTTTATGAGTTTCATGAACCTGAAGAAGACATGATAGTACCGATGGAATATCCTAAGAAACATAATAAAGAGGTTGAGCATATTTTGGAACAAAGAATTGGCAGAAGTATAAGAGGTAAATAGTATATGGAATATCTGGTAAAGTGGAAGAATAGACCGATTGAAGACAGTTCATGGATTTCAAAATCTGAGTTGGATGCAGCTTGAATCATACCTACCAAATGATTCAGAGAATCATTTTCAAATAACCCCAGGTGTTTGATGTAGGAGCATCTTAGGTCCTTGGCAATCCTGTGTCACCAAAAATAGAGTTGAGTTTGTTTGTGTTGCTTGGTTCCTGCTTTGACCAAGTTGGTTCGATGTTGCTCTATTTTCTTTGTTTGTTAATGTTGGTTGGTTATCTCTTCAGTGCTCAGTAATTTCCCTGGCACTTGGTGATGCTTGTCTGGCGCTCGGTTGGCTTTTCTTACTGATGGGTTTCTTTTCAGTTTCTGTTGAGACCGACTTGTGCATTGATTATGTGTCATAGATTTAATGCTGGTATCCATCCTTGGGATGTGTGTGGTCCTAGATCTAATCATTCCTTCCATTTATTATGGATCTGAAGGTCGACTTAGTTCGGTAGCCTCTTGTATAAGTATACTTGTTTGGTTAGAGTTTAGGGGGATTTTTTAGTAAGAATATAGAAGATTGAGATTGTTCGTAGATCCTCGCATGTTTGAGGACTTCTCTAATTCATTGTAATATCTCTCTAAAACTGGGAAGGCCTTATAGCCCAATATGTATGAATCAATTTGAATTAATATATATTAATGATCTTGCATTTCTCTCTCTCCCATTGTGTTGTTTTTTCTTTCAAGTGTTGTTGAGAAAGGTGGTTCAGGTTGGGTGTGCCATTCCTTTGCCTCTCTTGCCCCTCTCTTGTGTCACACATTCACCATTCTCCATTCTTCTTAGGTGCCAAAACTATTGGTACTACACATGGTCTCAAACTTTCTCGGATCAAACCTTTCTACAATAATTCTTGGATTTGTCGGTTAAGTTCTTGATTTTTGATAGGTGTTAACCGATGTGGTGCCTTATTCGGTAAACTAGCTCTAGTCCAATCAAATCCATCAAATTATTAATGCTTCTCTTTGGTGGTAAACCATCAAGTACATTACTAGAAATGATCTCTCTGTACTCAGTGAGTATCTTGTCAACCTCTTCAGGGATACTATCCATTGTTTTCTTTCTTGGTTTGTTAGGAATCACAACAAAACATACATCATTCTTCTTTAAATGCTTAACAAAATTTCTTCCTTTCACCAAACAAACTTTCACAGATGTACAAACATTACTAACGCATTCTTCAATCAAAAGTAACAATATTTGTCTTCTCTCATCAGCCCAAATAGTATATTTATGCAATCTCCCATCATATATATCATGTCTATCATATTGCCAAGGTCTACCCAATATAATATGACAACAATCTATAGGCATGATATCACATAACACCTTATCATAGTATTTTCCAATTTTAAAATCCACATAACATTGTTCACTTAACAATAGTGTATGATCATCCTTGATCCATGAAATTTGATAGGGCTTCGGGTGTTTCAACCTCTCTAACTGCAAAATTGCAACCATTTCCTCAGATGCCGAATTCTTCAAGCTTCTACTATCAATGATCACCTTCCACACTTCATCAACAACTCTACATCTATTCTTGAAATTTTTTTTCCTTACAGGATCTTCCTTATTACTTTCACTCCAAAGTGCTCTTATGACCATCAAGTTATTTACATTCTCTGGTTCATTCGATAAGTCTTATTGCACCAAATAATTTCTACTATTATTGACTTTCTTACCTACATGTGTACACTCAAATAACCTATTTCCTTCTTCTCCACAATTGTAACAAGTTCCTTGGAATCCACTTCTACTATGACCACCTCGGTAGTTATTGTTTCTTCTTTTAGAAGAACTTTCACCTTTCCACTTGATCTTGCCTTTATCCTGATTTGTTTTATGTTGATCAGATCTATTTTTTTCACCATAAGATCTACCTCTTCCTCTTTTTCTTTTCTCATGTCTCTTATTCAATTTATCCTCAGCTTGCAAGGCAAACTGATCAGCTTCTTCAATACTTTCTAACTTGACCAAACTGATTTCCTCTTGAATAGAAACTCTTAATCCATTCAGGTATCTAGAAATTCTTTCCACCTCATCCCTAGCATGTCCAGATCTAATGTCTAGTCTATAGAATTCTCCAGTATAGTCTTTCACCGAGCTATCTTTCTGCCTCAAACTTTGCATTCTCCTAACTAGGTTAATCTGATAATCACAAGGTAAGAACTTGCCTTTCAATTTATTCACCATCTTATTCCATACCTTGATTTTTTCTTTGCCCTTCCCTTTTCTGTCCAATTGTAGATGCTCCCACCATAAGGATGCATGAATCTTCAACTTTGTAAAAGTGAAATTTTCACCTTCTTTTCCTTAGGAAAATTTTCACATTCAAAATATTTTTCCATCTCGGTTATCCAATCCATCAAATCATCTGAATCCATCCTTCCATTGTATTTAGGAGGATTGAAATATGGTGTAGCCTTTAAATTTTTCAATGCCTTCAAAATACTTTCTTCACCTTGATCCATCATAGGTGCAAGTTCTGCTTCACCTTTCTCATCTTCAACTTCTTCATCACTAACATCCTCGAGATGGCTTCCTTAGCATTGGGTTGTCTCAATAGCTTCTAACCTAGAATAAATTTGTTTAATTAACATGTTTGCCAATATTGAATTTGCATCTCACCTCCCACAAACCATCTTGAAATGCTCTTTAATTGCAGGTCAGATCACAATCTTCCACCCCACAATAAATATCAACTAGGGTTTACAAGAAGGAACCCTCAATGTAAATTCACAAATTTAGATCCAGATCTTGACCTCTCTCTGATACCACTTCACACAAGACTGGGTAGGGGATGAGGGGCTAAAGACACATCTAAACCCCCAATCTCCTTGCAGAAACAACACATGAAAGAAATAACACAACAAGGAGAGAGAATGTAGGGAAATCATTTATTATTCATCAATAACCTCATACATGTCGGGCTGTAAGGCCTTCCCAATTATGGCCAAATATATTTAGAATTCAATTACAATAGTCCTCCAACATGTGAGGATTCAACTTTCAAATCTTGTTTTCTATCTCCTAGAACTGCTGCCTAAAAACTACAACCAACTACTTTATTTATACAAGAGGCTACTGAAACAAGTCGACCTTCAGATCCATCATTGGAGAAAGAAATGACCATATCTAGGTCCACACACTTCCCAATGATCAATGTAACTATTAACTCCATGACCAAAATTTAATGCAAAGGTCAGCCTTAACCGAAATCCAAAATAAACTACTCGGTGAGAAAGATTACTAAGCAATAGGAAATTAACTTGGTGAACCAACTGAGCCAACTCGGTGAATGAAGAAACCGAGTAGCAACTAAGCCCCATTGGTCGAAATAGGAATACATCACCGAGAGCCCAAAAGTAGCTATCGAGCATACCTAACAACTCTAACTTATTTTTGGTGACACGGGATTGCCAAGAACCCAAGATGCTCTTGCATTAGATAGGGAACTCAATCCGAAACTTGTCCCTTGATTTAGGACAATATTGTCTTAGGTTGGGTTTGGACCTGTGTGTTATCTCCCCTCTCTTACCAAGATATTGTGATAGGGCATGATCATCATGACAATTCAGGGAAGTCGATACCCGATACTTGAAATCCTGCATAAAAGACAAGAATATACATACATGTATAGATATATAACAGACAATGGCAGAGATCCACCAATCATGTGGATCTTGAAAGCAAGTAACTAAAACTCTATCCGTCAACCACATCAAGCACATCAAATAGAAATATGAAACACACAGGCCAACCATACACATGCAAGTATGGGATTACTAACACTATAAATGTAAATAACATCCTAACATACAAATTATCATCAAATTATAACCATAACATATACATCATCATAAGCATTAAATTGACATGAAAATAATCATATTCATATATTTGAAAACACATGATATCACACATAATCCAAATGTTCATATTTAATCAAATTAATAATCCAAATATCACTGAAATAATTAACGCACACATAAAAGTGGCCTAAAAGAGTTTGGCAAAGATGACTAAAACCCAAACTATGGAGGGGCACTATAGATAGATTTACCTTCATCTTCATATGGTGTCAAAGTACTCACATATTATGTGAGCTTGTGAAGTGTGACCCTAATTATGTAGACTAGGAGAAAGAAAAAGGGATGACATAAGGAAGATCTAATCATCCCTAGTGTTTTATTTTTAGTAATAAAAATAGATAGCTCATTTCTTTCTTGTGTGACATGTTGTGTATAAATGTAGGTACCTAGAAGGTTAACAAGGATATTTGAAGGCTATTTATAATTAGGAGTTAAAGAAGAGAATAGATCCATGTGGTAGGGATAATGGCTTTGTGGTCAATGTAAAAGAATAGTTTAACACAAATTCCCTAGATCCTTGGATACACAACTATAGAGATGAGTCTAAGTTGGAATGAAATATTGAAAATAATACAACAATGGTGCCATGAGTAGGTATACATGTAATGTTATACATTTAGGAAGGAATTTGTAAGTGTTTAAGTTTTCATTTTAAAATATGTTGAAATTGAATATATTAAGTCCATGTGAGGTAATGCACCTTGGCTTGCCATAAATAAGCTAAATATGGGGCCCATGTCTAATAATGAGAGCTTCATGGCCTTTACTCTATTTCTAATGGTGGTACTCAAGATATTTGGAGGAATAATACAAGGAGATACTATTACTCTTACGATCATTGATTTTTGTGTCCTCGAGTGCATGCAAGCTTGTGAGAGGAATAATTCAAGGAGATACTATTACTATTATGATCATT
The DNA here is from genome assembly GCA_027943335.1 of Chamaecyparis obtusa. Classification (NCBI taxonomy): domain Eukaryota; kingdom Viridiplantae; phylum Streptophyta; class Pinopsida; order Cupressales; family Cupressaceae; genus Chamaecyparis; species Chamaecyparis obtusa. The sequence goes on from BSBK01000614.1 coordinate 4,380,203, forward strand.
GATTTTTGTGTCCTCAAGTGCATGCAATATTTTGACATATAAGGAGTTTATGGTTCAATTGGTAGCCTAGAACACTCTTACATGGTTTGTTTAACTTTTTTCAATGGTTGAATGTGAGCTAATATCTTGGTTTTTTCATACTGTAATTAAAATTCTAGGTGGGATTAGATTATCATGGAAACCTTCTTTTTTAAATATTTTTTCTTTTCTACTTTTATTCCCATGGTTTCTTTTAAGTTTTATAGCAATTTTCTATCATGCTTACCATTTTTTTCTATATTGCAAATACTTTAGGAACCTCATTTATTTTTGGTGTGATAGTTCTCTTTTTCTTTTCAAAGCTTATGGGTAGCCTTACATAGTTCGGTATTGAATCAATACTAGAATTCTATGGGGCTAATTATGTGACTTGGGGTAAATAGTGGGGTTATGGCTTTCTCATATCACTAGTATCCATTTATATTTGGCTAGAAACTCAAGGGATTTAGTCAAAATTATTGAGGGATGTGGTCACTATTCATCAATGTGTTGGTGCTAAGTATGATGTTCATGTAGTACTATATGTGGTGTTAACTTTGAGGTATAAGAACTAATAAGTGTCACCTTGGAAGCTAGTGACACAAGATGATGGATGATTTCTACCATCTAAACCTAGCTTCTTTCTTTGATATAATTCTTTATATGAGAAGCATTTTTGGCTTTTGTTTCACGCTTTATTTTTTCCCTCTTTGTTTTTGAATACTAGTAAAAATGGGTTTTGGGGGGACCTGAAACCCATTACAAGGCAGTTACAAAAGATAAGACATTAAACCAACCAAAAAGAGATAGGGCCAAAAAACTAGCCCGCCAGCAGACCCAAACCAAATGACAAAACCAACCTAAAACTAGTAAATAGAAACTGACTCCCAGCAATAGAAACATAGAAAAAACAAAAAACACAAAGCAAAGGAACTAGGCAAACTCCATCAAAGTTGCCTCCATATCTTTCTTAGCCTTTGACATCATACTGATGACCGCATTGAGATTTGAGAGCTCTAGAATCCTCTCCTGAATCTTCTTATTTGATAATCTAGTATGCTTTCCTAGTCTAGTCTGATCCTCATCATCTTCTTTAGTGTCATCAATCTTGACAAGAGACCTGGTGTTCAACTCCTTCTTGATGTTATTAATGCAGTCAACCGTAGTTCCCATAAACTAGTTGCTATCCATCATAATCATTTGAGGGGTATGTGCAGGATCATGGTATACCAAACTATGGCCTTAAGTGGCAATGAAAAATTAGAAAATCAGGTTTAGTCAACTTGACGTAAAAGGTTGAACATCTTATGAACCTTATGTGAAAAATTTGTAAGAGTAGAATTTGTAGGAAATTGAATGTAGTTTCTAAACTACTAGCCCTTGTTTGAAATTTTTTTGTCTAATTGTTCAAAATTTTAGATTTCAATGTAGTACTACAAAAATTTTAGGGAAAACATAAAGATTACGTGTATGTCTGACCACCTTAATCATAATCAAAAGATATATTTTCCCAAGATTCTAGATATAAGTAGTAGACTCAAGCCTGGATGTGATGCATATTTTTTTGTAATTTTTGGTCAAATAAATAATTAATTATGAATTTTATGCTACAACTTTTTCAGAATAAAAAAATCTTGTCTCTGACCACCTTAACTAATTCAAAATTTTACCAAATTCAAAACTTTTTCTTTTTTTCTTAGAGTAGCCGAAGCATAGAATGTGATGCATGTTTTGGATTTCAACAAGGTTAAATGCTTTTAAAGTTATAGTTGTTTTTTAATCAGTATGTCAATTACGACTTTAAAGATAACTCAATTGAAAAATAAGTAATAATTACTTACAAAACTCAAAATTTGACAACAATTATATCGATGGAAAGTTGATAATGTCTTTGAGAAATCCTCTTCATTTCATCAATTTCAAGTGAAAAAATAGTCATCAGCTACATGGTCCTAAGGGGTCCTAACATGTGATAAGGTGTACTAGGACCCCTAGGAAGTCCCCATGACCCCTTTTGACACATTTGAATGCTCAAGTGTGTTCGAAGGGGTCGTAGGACCCCATAGGACACAGTTGAGGGTTCTAATGTGTCAAAAGGGGTCATGGGGACTTTGTAGGGGTCCTAACGCATGATAAGGCATACTAGGACCCATAGAAAGTCCCCATGACCCATTTTGACACATTTTAATGCTCATGTGTGTTTGAAGGGGTCCTATGACCCCTTCGGACACTCTTGAGCATTCAAATGTGTCAAAAGGGGTCACGAGGACTTTCTAGGGGTCCTAACGCGTGATAAGGTGTAATAGGACTGCTAGAAAGTCCCCATAACCCCTTTTGACACATTTGAACCCTCAAGTGTGTTTGAAGGGGTTTTCCATAACCCCTTTTGACACATTTGAATTCTCAAGTGTGTCTAAAGGGGTCCTACGACCCCTTCAGACAAACTTGAGTGTTTAAATATGTCAAAAGGGGTCATAACGCATGATAATGCGTACTAGGACCCCTAGGAAGTCCCCATGACCCCTTTTGACACATTATAACCCTCAAGTGTGTCCTAAGCAGTCGTATGACCCCTTAGGACACACTTGAGGGTTCTAATGTGTCAAAAGGAGTCATGGGGACTTCCTAGGGGTCCTAACATGTGATAAGGCATACTAGGACCCCTAAAAAGTCCCCATGACCCTTTTCAAAACATTGGAACCCTCAAGTGTTTCCTAAGGATTCGTACAACCCCTTCAGACACACTTGACAATTCCAATAGGTCAAAAGGGGTCATTGGGAGTTCCTAGGGGTCCTAGTACACCTTATAACGTGTTAGGACCCCTAGGAAGTCCCCATGACCCCTTTCTGACATATTGGAACCCTCAAGTGTGTCCTAAGGGGTCCTACGATACCTTCAGACACACTTGAGGGTTCTAATGTGTCAAAAAGGATAATGAGGACTTCTTAGGGATCCTAGTATGCCTTATCACGCGTTAGGACCCCTAGGAAGTCCCCATGACCACTTTTGACACATTAGAACCCTCAAGTGTGTCCTAAGGGGTCCTAGGACCCCTTCAGACACATTTGAGGGTTCAAATGTGTCAAAAGGGGTCATGGGAGCTTCATAGGGGTCCTAGTATGCCTTATAACGTGTTAGGACCCCAATCCTCATGACCCCTTTTGAGATATTAGAATCCTCAAGTGTGTCATAAAAAGGTCCTATGACCCCCAAGGACACACTTAATGGTTATAATCTATAAAAAGGGATCATGGGGACTTCCTAGGGGTCCTAGTATGGCTTATCACGCATTAGGACCCCTAGGAAGTCTCCATGACCCCTTTTGACATATTTGAACACTCAAGTGTGTCCGAAGGGGTCATAGGACCCCTTAGGACACACTTGAGCATTCAAATCTATAAAAAGGGGTTATGGACAACCGCTTTAGACACACTTGAGGTTCAAATCTGTCAAAAGGGGTCATGGGGACTTCCTAGGGGTCCTAGTACACCTTATCACGCGTTAAGACCCCTAAGAAGTCCCCATGAACCCTTTTGACACATTTGAATGATCAAGTGTGTCTGAAAGGGTCTTACAACCACTTTAGACACACTTTAGCATTAAAATGTGTCAAAAGGAGTTACAGGGACTTCCTAGGGGTCCTTGTATGCCTTATCACGAGTTAGGAACCCTACAAAGTCCCCATGACCCCTTTTGACACATTAGAACCCTCAAGTGTGTCCTAACAGGTCCTATGACCCCTTCAAACACACTTGAGCATTCAAATGTGTCAAAAGGGGTCATGGGGACTTCCTAGGGGTCCTACTATGCCTTATCACAAGCTAGCAGCACTAGGAAGTCCCCATGACCCCTTTTGACACATTGCAACCATCAAGTGTGTCCTAAGGGGTCGTAGGAACCCTTAGGACACACTTGATGGTTCCAATGTTTGAAAAGGGGTCATGGGGACTTCTTACAACTCCAAGTATGCCTTATCATGAGTTAGGACCCCTAGGACATCCCCATGACCCCTTTTGACAAATTAGAACCCTCAAGTATGTTCTAAGGGGTCCTACGACCCCTTCAGACACACTTGAGGGTTCAAATGTGTCAAAAGGTGTCATGGGGACTTCCTAAGGGTCCTAGTACACCTTATCACATGTTAGGACCCCTAGGAAGTCCCCATGACCCCTTTTGACACATTGGAATGCTTGAGTGTGTCTGAAGGGGTCCTACAACCCCTTCAAACACACTTAAACTATCCAATGTGTCAAAAGGGCTCATGGGGACTTTGTAGGGGTCCTAGTATGCCTTATCACACGTTAGGACTGCTATGAAGTCCCCATGACCCCTTTTGACATTTTTAATTGTCAAGGGTTTTTGAAGAGGTCGTAGGAGCCCTTCGAACACACTTGAGCATTTAAATGTGTCAAAAGGGGTTATGGGGACTTCCTATAGGTCCTAGTATGCCTTCTCGCATGTTAGGACCCCTATGAAGTCCCCATGACCCCTTTTGACACATTAAAACCCTCAAGGGTCTCCTAAGGGGTCCTATGACCCCTTAGGAAAAACTTGAGGATTTAAATGTGTAAAAAGGGATCATGGGGACTTCCTAGGGGTCCTAGTATGCCTTATCACGCGTTATGACCCCTAGGAAGTCTCCATGACCCCTTTTGACACATTTTAACACTAAAGAGTGTTCGAAGGGGATGTAGGACCCCTTAGGACACACTTGAGGGCTCTAATGTGTCAACCGGGGTCATGGGGACTTCGTAGGGGTCCTAACACATGAGAAGATGTACTAGGAACCCTAGGAAGTCTCCATGACCCCTTTCGACACATTTGAACACTCAAGTGTGTCCAAAGGGGTTGTAGGACCCCTTTGGACACACTTCAGCATTTAAATATTTCAAAAGGGGTTATGGACGTCCCCTTTGGACACACTTGAGGGTTCAAATATGTCAAAAGGGGTCATGGAGACTTCCTAGGGTTCTTAGTACATCTTCTCATGTGTTAGGACCCCTAAGAAGTCCCCATGAACCCTTTTGACACATTGGATAGCACAAGTGTGTCCAAAGGGGTCCTATAACCCCTTAGGACATAGTTGAGGGTTCCAATGTGTCAAAAGGGGTCATGGGGACTTCCTAGGGGTCCTAACATGTGATAAGGTGTACTACGACCCCTAAGAAGTCCCATGACCCCTTTTGACACATTTGAATGCTCAAGTGTGTCTGAAGGTGTTGTAGGACCCCTTAGGACACACTTGAGGGTTCAAATGTGTCAAAAGGGGTCATGGGGACTTCCTATGGGTCCTAACATGTGATAAGGCATACTAGGACCCCTAGAAAGTCCCCATGACCACTTTTGACACATTAGAACCCTCAAGTATGTCCTAAGGGGTCCTACAACCCCTTAGGACACACTTAAGGGTTCTAATGTGTCAAAAGGGGTCATGAGGACTTCCTAGGGGCCTAACGTGTGATAAGGCATACTAGGACCTCTATGAAGTCCCCATGGGCTATTTTGACATAGTTGAACCCTCAAGTGTGTTTGAAGGGGTCGTAGGACCCCTTAGGACACACTTGAGGGTTCTAATGTGTCAAAACCGGTCATGGGGACATCCTAGGGGTCCTAGTATGCCTTATCACAAGTACTAGGACCCCTCAAAATTCTCCATGACCCCTTTTGACATATTTGAATGCTCAAATGTGTTTGACGGGGTTGGAGGACCCCTTAGGACACACTTGAGGGTTCTAATGTGTCAAAAGAGGTCATGGGGACTTCCTAGGGGTCCTAACATGTGATAAGGTGAGCTAGGACTCCTAGGAAGTCCCCATGAACCCTTTTCACACATTAGATAGCTCAAGTGTGTCTGAAGGGGTCCTACAACCCCTTAGGACACATTTGAGGGTTCCAATGTGTCAAAAGGGGTCATGGGGACTTCCTACGGGTCCTAATATGTGATAAGGCATACTACAACTCCTCAGAAGTCCCCATGACCCCTTTTGACACATTTGAATGTTCAAGTGCATATAAAGGGGTCGTAGGACCCCTTAGGACACACTTGAGGGTTCAAATGTGTCAAAAGAGGTCATGGGGACTTCTTAGTGGTCCTAACGCATGATAAGGCATACTAGGACCTCTATGAAGTCCCCATGATCCCTTTTGACACATTTGAACACTCACGTATGTCCAAAGGGGTTGTAGGACCCCTTAGGACATACTTGAGGGTTCTAGTGTGTCAAAAGGGGTCATGGGGTCTTCCTAGGGGTCCTAGTACACCTTATCATGCGTATTAGGACCCCTCAAAAGTCCCCAGTACCTCTTTTGACATATTTGAATGCTCAAGTGTGTTCGAAGGGGTCATATGACCCCTTAGGACACACTTGAGCATTCTAATGTGTCAAAATCAGTCATGGAAACTTCCTAGGGGTCCTAACATGTGGTAAGGCATACTAGGACCCCTAAGAAGTCTCCATGACCCCTTTTGAAACATTTGAATGATCAAGTGTGTTTGAAGGGCTCATAGGACCCCTTAGGACACACTTGAGAATTCTAATGTGTCAATAGGGGCCATGGGGACTTCCTCTTGGTCCTAACATGTGATAAGGCATACTAGGACCCCTAGGAAGTCACCATGACCCCTTTTGAAACATTTGAATGCTCAAGTGTGTCTGAAGGGGTCATAAGACCCCTTAGGACAAACTTGAGCATTCCAATGTGTCAATATGGGTCATGTGGACTTCCTAGGGGTCCTAACACATGATAAGACATACTAGGACCCCTTGGAAGTCCCCATGACCCCTTTTGACACATTTGAATGATCAACTATGTCCTGAGGGGTCCTAGGGGTCCCCATGACCCCTTTTGACACATTTGAATGCTCAAGTGTGTCTGAAGGGGTCGTAGGACCCCTTAGGACACATTTGAAGGTTCAAATGTGTCAAAAGGGGTCATGGGGACCTCCTAGCTATCCCAACATGTGATAAGGTGTACTAGGACCCCTAGAAAGTCCTCATGACCCCTTTTGACACATTTGAATGGTCAAGTGTGTTCAAAGGGGTCGTAGGATCCCTTAGTACACACTTGAGGGTTCTAATGTGTTAAAAAGCATCATGGGGACTTTGTATGGGTCCTAATGTGTGATAAGGCATACTAGGACCCCTACGAAGTCCCCATGACCCCTTTCAACACATTTGAATGCTCAAGTGTGTTTGAAAGGGTCCTACGACCCTTTTAGATAGACTTGAGTGTTGAAATATGTCAAAAGGGGTCATGGAGACTTCCTAGGGGTCCTAACACGTGATAATGTGTAATAGGACCCCTAGTAAGTCCCCATGACCCTTTTGACACATTAGAACCCTCAAGAGTGTCCTAAGGGATCCTACGACCCCTTCGGACACACTCAAGGGTTCTAATGTGTCAAAAGTGGTCATGGGGACTTCCTAGGGGTCCTAATATGCCTTATCACATGTTAGGACCCATAGGAAGTCCCCATGACCCCTTTTGACACATTTGAACCCTCAAGTGTGTCCTAAGGGGTCCTACAACACCTTCAGACACACTTGAGCATTCAAATGTGTCAAAAGGGGTCATGGGACTTCTTAGGGGTCCCAGTACACCTTATCATGTGTTAGGACCCCTAGGAAGTCCCCATGACCCCTTTTGACACATTGGAACCCTCAACTATGTCCTAAGGGGTTGTAGGACCCCTTTGGACACACTTGTGCTATCCAATGTGTCAAAAAGGTTCATGGGGACTTCTTAGGGGTCCTAGTTTATCTTATCACATCTTAGGACCCTTAGGAAGTCCCCATGAGGTCCTAGTATGCCTTATCACATATTAGGACCCCTAGGAAGTCCCAATGACCCCTTTTGACACATTAAAATTATCAAGTGTTTCCTAAGGGGTCATAGGACCCCTTAAAACACACTTGAGGGTTCCAATGTGTCAAAAGAGGTCATGGGGACTTCTTAGGGGTCCTAGTATGCCTTATCACATGTTAGGACCCCTAGGAAGTCCCCATGACCCCTTTTGACACATTATAACCCTCAAGTGTTTCCTAAGGGGTGCTATGACCTCTTAGGATACACTTGAGGTTTCTAATGTGTCAAAAGGGGTCTTGGAGACTTCCCAGGGGTCCTAAGATGTGATAAGGCATTCTGTGACCCCTAAGAAGTCTCCATGTTCCCTTTTGACACATTGGAACCCTGAAGTGTTTCTGAAGGGGTTGTAGGACCTCTTAGGACACACTTGAGGGTTTGAATATGTCAAAAAGGGTCATGGGGACTTCTTAGGGGTCCTAACACGTTATAAGGTGTACTAGGACCCCTAGGAACTCCCCATGACCCCTTTTGACCTATTGGAATGCTCAAGTATTTATAAAGGGGTCATGCAAACCCTTAGGACACACTTGAGGGTTCCAATATGTTGAAAGGGGTGATGGAGACTTTTTAGGGGTCCTAGTACACCTTATTGCATGTTAGGACACCTAGGAAGTCCTGATGACCCCTTTTGACACATTGGACTACTTACGTGTGTCCTAAGGGGTCCTACAACCCCTTCAGACACACTTTAGGGTTCCAATGTGTCAAAAGGGGTCATGGAAACTTCTTAGGGGTCCTAGTATGCCTTATCATGCGTTAGGACCCCTATAACTCCCCATGACCCCTTTTAACACATTAGAACCCTCAAGTGTGTCCTAAGGGGTCGTAGGACCCCTTAGGACACACTTGAGGGTTCTAATGTGTCAAAAGGGGTCATGGGGAGTTCCTAGGGGTTCTAGTATGCCTTATCATGCGTTAGGGCCTCTAGGAAGTCCCCATGACCCCTTTTGACACATTAGAACCCTCAAGTGTGTCCTAAGGGGCCCAAGTGATGTGTGATAAAACAAGTTAAAACCCTTTGAGAATCCTTTTGCTAGATTCAATTTGACCTTAGAAAGTAATGATGGATTATTGGAGGTAGCCCTACTAAAGGCTTGTTGAATCCTGAAATTTGGCTAAGTCTAGAATTTTTTGAAATCTCCCAAAATCTAGAATTTGCATCTTAACTCCAATAAAGTTGAAACCCATCTCAAACATCTTAGAATGTAGTTAACTTGTATTTATACAAATATAAATTAAAGTATAAGAAATTAAATAAATTAAACTTATACTTAAATGTTATATTTGTATAAATCCTTGTAACTTGAAATTGGAAAAAGTGGGGCAATTCAAATTTCAAAATAGGCGGGCTTTTTCGGATATCTGAAATTATCGGATATTCGATTGTATTGTAACTTGAAATTGGAAAAAGTGGGGCAATTCAAATTTCAAAATAAGCAGGCTTTTTCAGATATCTGATATTATCAGATATTTGATTAGGCTTGGTATTTGCTTGGGCATGTGTACTGACACCCAGGCCTACTAAAAAGTCAACACACTTTTTAGCGCATTTTTGGATGAGTGAAAAGAGGATTTTTTCACATCGCCACTTTTTGGCATACCATGATCCTACACATACCCTGAGGGTGGATTCGATTCTATCCACCTTATCCTACAACAAGCCCATCTTCACATCATCTATGTTCTCCCCTACTTTGTTCATCCATTCAGACCCAGAATCCACCCTCTCCTGAATATTGTCCACTTTAGTAGAAAGGGATCTGAGGTTAAGGCTTAGAGTCTTGATTTCATGAAAAAACCATTTAACCAGGTGTAAGGTATACATGGACATAGCTTTGGTCATTTGTAAAATGCCAAAAGGAGGATCAATTTGTCCTCCAGGTCTTCCTTAAGGAGATGAACATTTCTCTCCTGCATATCGACAGTCTTCAGAAAATGGATAGTTCTGGAGGAGGATGAAATATCCTTGTCTAGAGTGGTCTGATCACATCTCACATATTTATCTTTTTTATTTGACAACACCTCAGTGGCGGCTTCATTGTGTGGAGAAATGGGGACACCATGGTCCACTGAACTGGCATAGTTAACCAAGATAAGGACTTTCTAACCACCATGATCATTATGATCACCCATATCCAAAATGATCTTAATTTTTTTAATCCCCTCTACTTTCGTGTCACTACCAGTACCAGATAGAAAATCCTTGTTGTTGTCCTTAGGTTTTTTCAGAGAATTCCCTTTGAAATTTGAGAAACCCCCAATACTAACCCCCTCCAACTCAGTCTTCATGCCACTTTTATTTTCAAATTTCAATTTTTTAGAGGAAGAGCCCTCCTTAACCTCTTCCTTCCTACCTCTTTTGACCAATATTTTGGAAGACCCACCACCCAAAATTTGGGGAGGAGACAGGCTAAGAACCACATTCTTCTTAACATGCTCAATAATGAGCAGAATAAGCCCTTCATGAAGACCGGCTTATTCTCTTTTCTTTTATGCCCAACAATACTATGATGGAGAGAGGTAAGTAAATAATAGGGGAAATAAACCCTAACATTATGCCTAAAGTGATAGAGAAAAACAAAATGATAAGAATTGTTGCTTACATAGTTTAAGAATATGCATTGTGATTATTACAATTTGGAGATATTTTTTGTTTTTTGTGAAGAGCTCAAGTATGGAGAGTTTACCTAATAATCAAAAAGATTGTTATCTTGAATTATCACTCATTCAAGGGTTAAGAGACAATTTGGAGGATTTTGTCCAGAATATTATGTGTCTATGATTTGAGAGTTTGGGATTGAACTTGGAGCTACATATTTACAAGGGTCATAAGGAGATTTGGGGTAGTTCTAATTAATTTAGGATTTGTTTCTTCAAGGAAATATTTTTTCAAAATTATGTATCCATTTACGTAATCAACCAAAATTTTTGTGTAAGCCTTAGTAGGGGGTCCCTCAGTCAATGTGATTTTTATGTTTTTAAGATCAACACAATAAGGGGGAATGTTAGCTACATGAATATTATTATTACTTTCATTTTTCTAAGAGAAGATCTTAGTATAGTTATGATGTTGATTTTGAGGATGTTAGTACAATTATATTTAAACTACAATCCCACAATAGTGTCCATAATGTCGTCTCATCTCCTTTTTTTAAAACATCTTTAGATCTTCAATAGAAATATTGATGCCTTTACCTCTTTCTTCAATATTCACTCTTTAAAGTCTAAATACATATAAATTATAGAGAAAAATATTCAAACAAAGATTTTGGCATTGTTGAATCTGCATCCATGATTATATTCATGCAGGACACTACTTAATAAACACTTTGTTGATTACAATGTTGGACTACAACTGATTTGGAATCTGATTGAAGAATCTATGATTAAAGATCACTAAGGAGTTAATGATTAGATATGTAATATGATTAAATTAGTATTATGTTGTCATTGATGTCAACTAGTTTGATAGCACTTATCTTGTAAGTTACTATACTGAGACATCTGAAGAAAGGTGAAAGAGCTGAAGAATAGAGAAATCTACATGAGGAAAGATGTACATGACAAATGAGGATAAGGAACACATTGAGTAACTTGTTGATGAGTCTATGACTTGATGATATTGACTTTATTATGTTGCATTCATCTATGATGAAGTATTGAGTTGAAAGACAAAAAGTAGTGTTGTCGGTAAATGAAGCATTTCTAATATACACCGGCGGAGTGTAGTGTATACCGATCACAGTATTAACCAAGAAGTGTTCACCGATGCATTTCTTTGTTAACCGAGCGGAACAAAATGTATTAAATGATTAGCTTAGCTAATAAGATTGATGAGCTAGCAAGAGTATAACATCGAGGTAATGGATAATGTTTGTTACATAGATCAACGAATGAAAAAATTCAGGGGAGATCTAACAAAAAAGATTAAAATGTGTTATTGACACAAGTACCAAGAAATTTTGAAGTGGCAAAATCTATGAATGAGGTTAAGCAGAAAAATCTGATGGTGGAGAAGAAAATGATTTACTCATCTATATAAGAGAACAGATTTTCTTTATGAAAAATGTCGTAAGAAGAAGAAGCTACAGGAATATCACATGAACAAGATTTTCATGTATTCTGATCATACTCGTTAGTAAGAACCAAGCTACAGAACAATTACCAAGCTATAGAGAGCAATTACCGATGGACAGTAAGTTGATACAGTATTGAATCTGAAGTGAATTATTAATCAGAAGGATTTGTATGGACTAAATATTGATCTGTAATCTACAATTGAAGTTCTATTAGGGCAAGTCATTTACGGTTACATATTTAACCATTTTATATAGTCAAAATATCTTAATCGAGTGGACTCTGAAAGTCTTATGATGTATCATTCATAGAATGAACATTCTTATCCTGTCAATCCCATAGGGAATGCTCGTTGGACGATAACTTCTAGTCTAAAATCCTCTGACAAGGTCACCCCTGATAGTGTGTTTGTAACCTTTAACAGGGTTGGCTCTTAACTGACCTCACTTCAGAAGAGTGAACAATTTTGGGTTGCCGGTCCCAGGTGGTTTTTCCCTTTACAAGGTTTCCACATTAAATCTCTTGTGTCATGTGTTCATTGTGATATTTGTTTGTTATCATTCTTTACATGTTACATGTTAGAGTTGATTGGTAAACTATTTTAACATTAGACTAGTAATCGGTAAAAACACAAATAGTGATCTAGTTATTATTGTTTACTGACGAGCAGAAATTGAAGAAATTGTTTTGAATTATACATTTTGTTTTGGGACACTGGATAATTGATTCACCCCCCTCTCAGTTATTCTAACAATTGGTATTCGAGCTTTGGTTGCTTGGAACAAAGTTTTAAGGACTTAAGCAATAAGTTCTCAAGATGTATAAGAGGGAAGTACTGAAACTAAACAAAGAGAACTTTGTAGTATGGCAAAGTAGAATGAAGCTGCACATATCTGGAATTGGGAACTCTGCACTAGAGCTGATGGAGAATGGCTACATGCAACCACCCACTGGTCCCTTAACTATTGATCAACTAAAGACAAGCATGAACACAATGTTACTATGATGGAACTTTCTGCTGCCTATACCGATGCTGAATTTGAAGATATCAAGACATGCACAACTACCAAAGGAATGTGGGATAAATTAGCACAAATATACAGTGGAGATATGAATGTCAAAAGAGCCCAAGCTGAAAGTCTGAGAGGCAGATTTGATGATATGAGAATGAAAGAAGGTGAGAACATTGTACAATATTCAAATAGACTCAAAGAGGTAGTACATGCTATTAGAGCATCTGATGGAGTGATTGATGATGAAACAGTGATAAGCAAGATTCTCAGAACTTTGAAACCGGTTTATGCAATCAAGATTTCTGCAATTCATGAAATAAGAGCTACATCCAACCTTACTCTTAACACTCTAATTGGTAAACTTACAACCTTTGAATTAAAAAAATTTGATAATAGTGTTGTTCCTTCTGTTGAATCCACTTTCATGTCTTCTTTGAAGATTGGAAAGTCTAGCAGGAATAGTAAGAATTGTGATAGTGATGACAATACCAATGATGAACTTGATGAGCTTGAAGCACTTATGGCTGGAAGATTGCCCAAAGGAAAAGGAAGGTATAGAGGTAAGCTACCTTTAGCATGCTTTAATTGTAAAGAAGTTGGTCACATCTCTACTAGATGTCCTTAGAAGAAAGATGATGATAGATCCAAAGACCGATCTGAAGGAAGCTATGGAAGAAGAGTCAACAGAGGCTACCAACACTACAACAGAGACAATCGATATGAAAAAGGCAAAAATGTATGTTACATAGCTGAAGATATTGAAACTGAATCTGATTTTGATGATGATATAGAAGTTGTATTTGTTTCTATGAAAGATGACTCGGAAGAGGAAGAGAAACATGAAGAGACAACACTGATCTCTAAAGTAAGTAGAAATGATTCATGGATCATAGACAATGGCTATACACATCATATGACTGGTGATGTAGAAATGTTTGATCATCTTGTTGAATATAATGGAGGATCTGTGAGAATGGGAAATGATGCACCTTGTATGGTAAGAGGTAAAGGCTCACTGATGATCAATGACATACTGCAATGTGACAATGCATACTGAGTAGATGGATTGAACTATAATTTGTTAAGTGTGGCTCAGCTAAACAATCCAAGCCACCGATTGGCTTTTGAGAGCAAAAAGGTGAAGATCTATGATGATGGAGGAAGATTTTTCAGAACTGGTACACAATCTAGAGGTAATCTATTCTATCTTGATATGGATCAGTCTTCTTGTTTGTTAATAAAGGATGAAGATGCTTGGTTGTGGCACAGAAGGTTATGCCATGTGAACTTTGACAACATGATCAAGATTAGTAGAAAGAGAAGAGTTAGAGGATTGCCTAACTTGACAAAACCTGACACTACTACATTTGGGGCCAAATTTTGATAGAAGTTTCCAATGGGTAACTTTTTCTTATGAATTTTGTGTTTTTTTTTATAATAGGCCCCGATGATGTCAATATTCTAATGGGTGTTTAATTGACCATCAGAACTCTGACAAATTTGGGGTATACATTTAAAAAAAAAGTGAAATAGTCTCATCATTTTTATTTCATTTGGAGAGCAGGAGAAAAGGAGCGAAAGCTGAGCGCAGGAGAAGGTATGTGATTTCTTCATCTTTTGAGCCTCTGGCATCATATTCGAATGCATTTCATTTTATTGTTGAGGGAGTTTCTCTCTAAAATGATCGCATTCTACTGGTGTCATGCCTTAGCCAATGCTATATCTCTATTATTTGATGTTATTGGTGCTTGTGCTCAAGGATATCGATTCATTGTATTCAAATGTTTGGATTCATGTTTGTTGATATTACTAGCATATGTGTTTAATGATGCCATTGTATATTGTTGTCACTGAAATGACCACATTCTATTAGTGTCATGCCCTAGACCATGCTTTAACTCCTTTATTTGATGTTATTGGTGCTTGTGCTCAAGGATATCCATTTTTTTGAAATGTTGACTGTGGTTATCAAATGGACAGTCTGTGAGCTTCTAGCTAGGCACCATTTGTATTGATAGCTTAGGGAATCAAATGTATTGTATCATTGATAGTTGAGACTTTGTTAAAAGGAAATATGACAAAGATTGATTTTTATTTAGTTTCTCTATTTTGATCCCTAAGTGGCTTACAACCCTAGAGAAGTATATGCAGATTTACGGATCCATTTGCAGGATACATAGTAGCCAATAATTCACAAGAAATCCATGCATCCAATTTGAATAGAAATTAATACAAAGAACTAGGGTCCTCCAATGGCCCAATCATCTAGACCTTGACTGTCCCCTCAACCAGTGACCCTTCAAAACTGGGTTATCATGCAATCAGTGAGTGATCCTTCATATTCTTGGTCTTCCCTACATCCAAAAATATTGGAAATACACAATACAATGATAACAAGTCTTTCACAATCCCCCTTCCCCCAAGGAACACTATCAACCATCCCTTCCACATAGCATTTCACTATTTTATGAGTGGATTATGCAGGAACAATTAACATTAAAGAAGGAGCAAATTCCTCAACACATCTTGGAAACCATTGAATTCAATAATAAATGAAACCTAACACCAACACTATTCCTTTCATAGTTGTAGGATACATAGCAGTCGATAATTCACAAGAAATCCATGCATCAAATTTTTATAAGGATATCCTACTAATCAATAGGAATTTTCTTGATATGACCAATGATTATGCATTTTGATGGCAGTGTGCTAGTTCAAAAGGATAATATAAATTTGAAACAATTTTTTTCTGATTTTCTCAAACTATAAATGTGGTTAAAGGGAAAATATTATGTGGAAAACCCACAAACCAAGCTAGCAAATGATTGTACATCAAATTATTCCTATATTCATTCAAGTATTGCTATGCTTCAGCTACCTAACCTTTGAGATTCATCTAGAGGAATGTGTAGCTTTAAGATAGAATTACTTCTTGGGCCTTACAATAGGGTGGAATATGATCAAGATTTGTTTAGGCTATATCTTTCTTAGTCCCATTGTTAGGTTCTTACGGTTCATGGTTTGAATCTATTATGGTTGTGTAAGGGATTTTTAGATTCTTTTTCTAACATAATTATTGGACACCATGATTGGAACAACTGGTTGTTGGCTATTGTACACATGAATCATAACTGTCAATGGTTCTTTGTGTTCAAGAATTCGTTGATCAATCTTTGAGATTTATTGTCCCAGCTTTAAAAGAGTGATAAAAGATATAGTGAGTGCTATCTTTTCCAAGTGTTTTGTGGGTGCCATTATCTTCTGGGAGTAATTTCTAGAACCAAATTATGTTCTTTGCCTCTAGTAAATATTATAGACACAATCATCTTCTTGGTGAAGGGTTGCTTCCATCCCCATGAGGCACTATTGCATGGTTTCCATTCCCTTGTAGTATAGTGAACCTAATTTAATACAAGTGTGCACTATTTTGGGATCCATAATTTATGGTCCCTACACTATGGTTGTTAGCCCAAGATAGGCCTACCTTTGCATATAATAAGAGGCCAACATGAAACAAACATCCAGAAGTTAGGGGGTTGTTCCCTGTCCATAATTTATTATTTAAGTGCTAGGTGATGATGGGTATATCTTGTAATTCATACCTAGTGTGTCTCTTTCTTTTTCTCCACATTTCACATTAGGAGTATATGCTATAAAATACTAATGACATCAACTATTGGTCAAATCTAATCAAAATTGCAGTATAAAGATTAAAATAGATCTTGAAGAAATATTAGAACCATTTTTGACAGATATTGTACAAATGAAGAGAATACTCCCAAGAGGAAATGCTTCAATGTGGAACAATTGAAGGACAATATTTTACTTTTATATGCACATCTGCAATGTTTTTGATATATTTCTGAGATAACAAAACCATAGAAAGAATAGCATATAGAAGAAAGTAAAGAATAATGATCATATTTTGAGATATTGTGGAAACATAAAGGAAAGAATGCTTGGTGGGGTTATCATGCAATCAGTGAGTGATCATTCCATCTCCTCATTTTCCCTACATCCAAACATATTGGAAATGCACAATAAAATGATAACAAGCCTTTCACAATCCCCCTTCCCTCAAGAAACACTATCAACATACAGACCTTGATTGTCCCCTCAACCAGTGACCCTTCAAAACTAGGTTATCATGCAATCAGTGAGTGATCCTTCATTCTCCTAGTCTGCCCTGCATCCAAACATATTGGAAATACACAATACAATGATAAAAAGTATTTTACAATCCCCCTTCCCTCAATGAATTACTATCAACATTCAGACCTTGACTGTCCCCTCAACCAGTAACCCTTCAAAACTAGGTTATCATGCAATCAGTGAGTGATCCTTCATTCTCCTGGTCTGCCCTGCATCCAAACATATTGGAAATATACAATATAATGATAACAAGTCTTTCACAATCCCCCTTCCCTCAAGGAACACTATCAACAAGTGACCCTTCTTCTTATCAGCCATATCCAATGTTTCATTGAAGTCACGGCCAAGAATGAAGGTCACCTTACCCATACCATTCATGGATTCTAAAATGTTGTTCCAAACTCCTGAAAACTTTTCTATTGCTTCTTTTTGCTTCTTTAAATACTTCTCCTACCACAATGTCCTCATGCCCCATCTTCTTGATCTTCCTGGCTAAAGCAGATGAATCCACACACAATAATCCAAAATGAAGAGTTTTGTATCCTTTAATGAATCTTAGTCACTGGTAACGCATGGACAGTCAAACCATTAGTCTCCAAAGCATTCAATAAGTGAATATGAATGTTTGAAAACTTTCCTCTCAAGTTCCCCAACCACTCCTAATCGGTTAGAGGAATATTTCTAGAATCTCCACTATTCCTATCCTTACCAACAATTCTTAAACATACTTTATTTGATATGATAATAACATGCTAAACTGAACCAATGGCATGTTCTTCATGTGGTACAAGGAAGATTTGCCTATCAAATCTTCCTTTGTGCAAGCTGAGCTCAAGAGAAGGTATGTGATTTCTTCATCTTTGATTGGTATCTTTGACGAGCAATGTCTTTCAAGCCTCTGGCATCATATTCGACCACAAATTTCAAATGCATTGCATTTTATTTGATCATGAATGCTCACTAAAATGACTGCATTCTACTGGTGTTGTGCCCTAGCCCATGCTTTATCTCCATTATTTGATGTTATTGATGCTTGTGCTCAAGGATATCGATTCACTATTTTCAAATGTTTGGATTGACATTTGTTGATATTACAATTCATCATATCAGATAAAGTATGTTTAACAAGTTTTAGTGTCTAAACACTCAACTAATCCCTCTAACTGATTAGGAGTGGTTGAGGAAGTTGAGAGGAAAGTTTTCAAACATTCATATTCACTTATTGAATGCTTTGGAGACTACTAGTTTGACTGTCCATGCGTTAATGTTTAGAAGAGATCAATGAGCTATTTAAAGACATTCTTACATGTTTGGAGAGGTTTAAGAGGCACTTATCATGACTGTACCTTCACAAACTGTGGCATAGACTGGTTTTACTAAGTTTCCTTTCTCTATTTTGAGGTTTCCTTTCTCTGTCGTAGGGGTACAGTTAGAGGGTTCATTGAAAAAATGATCCTTTGAATGGTTCCTATGAATATGACTGATTTGATATAGCATATTGCTCATTTTACTTAAGTTTGGAATAGCTTGTGCAAGGGTGAAAGTAGTTTTGACCATTTTGGTTGTGATTGTTCCTCTACACAGTGAGAAAATGTAACTGTCTAATGATTGTATGTAATGTTGAATGGATTAAATGCTTTATTCTTGGTAGAAGTGAATGGAAGGAATAGTGTTGGTGTTAGGTTTCATTTATTGTTGAATTCAATGGTTTCCAAGATGTGTTGAGGAGTTTTCTCCTTGTTTAATGTTAATCGTTCCTGCACAATCCACTCATACAACAATGGAATGCTATGTGATTGACAATTTCATACAACTGGTCCTTTGGCATGTATTAAATACAATCTAGTCACTTATTGAATGCTTTGGAGACTACTGGTTTGACTATCCATGTGTTACCAGTGTCTGAGACTCATTAAAGGATACAAAACCCTTCATTTTAGGGTTATTGTGTGTGGATTCAAATGTAGGTTTGATTTGGTTAATGTTTAGAAGAGATCAATAAAGTATTTAAAGACAATCTTACATGTTTTGAGAGGTTTGAGAGACACTTATCATGACTATACCCTCACAAACAGTGGCATAGACTGGTTTTACTAAGTTTTCTTTCTCTATTTTGAGGTTTTCTTTCTCTGCCGTAGGGGTACAGTCAGAGGGTTCATTGACAAAATGATCCTTTGAATGGTTACTATGAATATGAATGATTTGAGCATATTTCTCATTTTACTTGAAGTTTGGAATAGCTTGTGCTTGTGCTGGAATTCTTGGTAGAAGTGAATGGAAGGAATAGTGTTGGTGTTAGGTTTCAATTATTATTGAATTCAATGGTTTCCAAGATGTGTTGAGGAGTTTTCTCCTTGTTTAATGTTAACTGTTCCTGTACAATCCACTCATACAACAATGAAATGCTATGTGATTGACAATTTCATACAACTGGTCCTTTGGCGTGTATTAAACAAAATAAAATTTTCAGCATATTATTATAATTCTATTTCTTTGTTGTAAACATGCCATTGGTTCAGTTTTGTAAAAAAAAATTTGTGCACAATTTTTTTTCTATTTTTTCCATTTGATAACCACAGTCAACATTTCAAAATAGTGAATAACATCAAATAATGGAGATAAAGCATGGGCTAGGGCACGACACCAGTAGATTAAAACCAAACCAATGACATGTTTACAACAAAGAAATAGAATGATAATAATATGCTAAAAATTCTATTTTGTTAATACATGCCAAAGGACCAGTTGTATGAAATTGTCAATCACATAGTATTTCACTATTGTATGAGTGGATTGTGCAGGAACAGTTAACATTAAACATAGCCAGTGTTCTCTTTACTTTCTCAAATATCTGCAAGTCAAAAACATTAGAGTTGTATAATACATTGTTAGTATCCTTTTTCCATGGGTCCTAGGTCTTTGGGTCCATGGAAAGGAAATAGATTACAAAATACACTTCAAAACAAAGGGAAAACTTAGCAAATTCAGTCTAACTCATTGTAGATGAAGGAACAGTCATGCTAATAGTTCCTCTAAGTCTTCCAAAACATTTATTGAACTCCCCTAAAGTCCTATTGGATCCCCAAATTGCTTAATCCAATCAACTTACATCAAGATCATGAGAAACTTCAAAGGATTAAAAACATTACTTGGAACAGTCAAATCATTATGCTTTCAAATCAATTACCTATCGACATATCACTTACAAGGGAGAGAAGCCAAACACATAAAGAACATGCACATAAACACAGTAGCTGAAAAACTTAAATGGAATACACCAAGAAGTACCAAATGATGAATGCTCAATTGTTATAATGGCAAAGCATCAGAACCATCCATTTCTAGAACTTTATTTTATAGTCTAAATGATTTTTCTATAGTCATAATGATTTGTCTAGAACTTGATTTTGTAGTCTTAATGATTTTTCTATAGTCCTAATGATTTTTCTATAGTAATCTTAATGATTTTTCTAGAACTTGATTTTCTAGTCATAATGATTTTTCTTTCATCCTGATGTTTGTTGCTCTTGATAAATTAGGCCTTGAATTTGAATTTTTGTTCACTGTTTTATTTCATCTTGATATTTCATTCATTTTTCATATACACAGAGAGTACACATGCTGATAAAAAAATGAACTATTTGATTAAGGTTAACTATTCATGATTGTAAATAGTCAATATTTCTGATGGTACTCCTTGGTGTATTTCATTTTAAAATAATCATGTTTCTATGGCTATGATAAATGTCCCTTTGTGTTGAGAAAATTAGAGTTGAAAAAATGGTTGCAAACAAATCATCCTTCTTCCACCAACATTCTAGTCAATGTACAAGTAACGAGTCATTCCATTCAAGAAAGACCATGTCTGACAATATCAACGCAGAACAAAATAAGGAGTATGTAGAATTTAGTGATTGTATCTTCCATTAGAGCCACTTAATATGCACAGGTGATGAACATGCATATTTACCTGAGTGCTATTGGGAGCTTACCCAACAACATATTCCTTCTATGATCAACTCTTATATGGACAGGTGATGAACATTCAAATTTGCTTAAGCAGTAATTTTAGTAGTCCTCCTACACATGTACTATTGTGAAAATCATCACAAGTCCATTTGTTGGAGGGCTACTAAAAGTACACATGTTTGGAGATATGAAGGAAACAAGAAAATTTGAAGAGTCACGAGTCTTAAGATTGTACTTAATATAGCCAAGCTTCATTCAATGGTACATTCAAACATGAAACAAACAATTCTTAAACCAGATTAAACTAGTAAACCAAGGGACATACTGATTATAAGTAAACTAGTAAACCAAAGGACATGCTTTTACTACTAAGTCTCTATTTTTTGGGCATACTGACACTAGTACAAAAACAACAAAATTAGACTAAAAAAACTACTAAAAATCACATATAGATGACCAATTTTGATCACATGACCAGTAATAGTTTATTGCCAGTCATTTGTAACACCACCAAATTTGTGACTAAACAAATTTTAGTCATTTGTTGGTTGTTTTGAATGATCAATTTGGTAGTATTTTTACTCATTAATTTAGTCATTTGTTGTTGTTAATTGGTCATTCATTTAATCTTGATAGTCATTTATTTAATCATTAAAATCATTAATTTGTGTCAATTGGTAATATATTTAATCATTTGTATCAACTAATTTCCATCCATTGGTAGTATATTTGATCATTTTAATCATTAATTTAGTCAATGTTGTTAATAATTAGTCATTTATTTAATCACGTTAACACTTAATTGATATCGATTGGTAATATATTTAGTCATTTGTATCAACTAATTTCCATCCATTGGTAGTATATTTGATCATTTTAATCATTAATTTAGTCAATGTTGTTAATAATTAGTCATTTATTTAATCACAATAATAATTAATTGATATCGATTGGTAATATATTTAGTCATTGTCACTCTTATGTTTCCATCTACTAAGTATATTTAATCACTATTATATTTTGGTTCTCATTAATTGGTATTAAATTTAGTTGTGATATAAATAATGTATTAAATTACATAAATTTAATAATGCAAAAAAAGCATATATTAAACTTGAAGTAAACCATAAAAGAAATTAAAAATATATTAACATATACAAACAATATTCAACATCATGAGAAAGAAAGGTAATCTGCAATTTTAAAATATAATATGTATCAAGTAATAAAATGTCAACGTTGAGAGTATACATAATTATATCTAAAAATATAAAAGTTATTAAGAGTTTCCAACTCATTACATACACCATGAATATCTGGTATCTAGTGCATGATAAACATCAACTATTTCATTTTCTCCAAAAAAATTATTGGCCACCATGCAAAGGATCCTTCTTTCTCTTTTAGACGGATCGCTCCATCTAGTTTGTCTTCATAAACAAGTGGTACGTTACTTGTGACCCTCACAAGTTCTACATTTGCATCACTCGTTCCTTTCAAGTTTTCTCCATGTATGATAGATAGTGAATGGATCCGCCCAACACCAACAGCAACACTATCAAATGGATCCAACACTCTGACTTTATCTCCTTCTTGGAGTTCATGAATATTTTTCTGCAAAACCAAAAAGTGCATAGGTATTTATGTGACTTATTAACATAATAATTATCACATAGGTAAACATTTGACTTATTAACATAATAAAACAACCATTACTTTCTCAAATAGTACTTGCATGTGTTAAAACAAATACCATGAAATACACAACAATAAATAAAACTCACCTTGCTTTTAACATGAAGTCTTCTTTGAATATCATATAGATCCTCATCCAGTTCAACATGTTCACTATCAACATCCTTCTCAAATTGTGGAGCTTTATAGATAGGTCTATTGAGAGCGTCTTTCCCTGTATGCACAGTAGACTAAAGAGAAAACAAGTACAAGTCATATGCTGGAAGAGGGTATGATATGTAAACCTTGGCAAGAAATAAGTACAATTCTAAATTGTGCAATGAAGATAGCTAATAAATATTGTGACAAATTAACTTACATCTGGAAAAATGCAAAATCTATAATTATTTGTTTAAAATAACATTTCAAGCATGAAGATTATGATAGATAATTGACAACTATTACATTACCTCAACTTTACCACAACTATAACTGTGTTGATCTACATTCATGTCCACTAATTCATCACAATCACTATCAATATCAGCAGCTTTGTTGGCATCAAAGCATTTTTGTGCAGCTTTGATAGAATTGCTCTGCATGTGGTTAAATTGTTAGTAGATAGATCCATGCAATGGTAGATTAAATGCAATGGTGGTATTTTCTTCCATGTTAGAAACAACAATAGTGTATTGCAGACTGACCATCACCAGTCATCATTGCTACAGGATTATTACATCAGATAAGTGACAAATAACTCTTTAAGGTCTTATAAATAGATCAACATATTCCCCTCTCATTATTACATAGATCAATGAGGAGTATTATCACTATACAAGAAAGAAGAAAATAAGGGGGCTAACATTATCCAAGAAATAAGTAATTGCTGTCTAGAAGGAGGAAGTCAGATTGCACAAAGGAAGAAGACATCTCATCTATAATTGCAGCCAAAGTAAGGAATTAATATGACCTAAGTTAGATAACTAACTAATGATATTGTTAGTTACAAGGAAGATGTACGATTTGTTAAAATAGTAATTCAGTTTGAAAGAGTTCTGATCAAAGAGATACAACTTTTCACATCATGCCCTTTGTTGCTTAATAAGGGAAGATCATCCATTTCTTCAAGGGGCATATTTTATTGGCATATAGTCTTCATACCTGAAGCACTTAAAGGGATTTAATATAGCCAACTAAAGGAGGTATTTATCCCCTGTTGGGCAAGGTCACAAACACATGAAAAGAAGAAATTGACAAGTAGAAACAGCATCCCAGATTATTGCAAGAATAAAAGATTGTAATCAGACTAAGGCATAAACTTCTCACATAAAATTGCATGAAACTTGAGCCATTATTCAGCAATAGTGACAGAGATTAGACTCACAAGAACGGTTCGGGATCAACAAAGTAATTAAGAACCTCATGTTCATATTTCAGAGGATATATTTTTTTTAGGCTTAAGAGACCGAGATGTTTTTGAATATGTTTCAATCTGGCATCATTTCCATGAGGATTAGCTATATGAAATCTTTTATATATTTCCTTTTTCATAAGAAACTTCCTTAATGCCATTGATGTGTATAAGTTTAATTATGTTAAACTTCTGGCATTTTACACTGCTTACAATTGTGATGAATACTTGTACAGTTACAACCTCCTAACTCTTATCAATTAGAATTCTTGTCGATCAAGAAAGGAGTTGTCTTATTTATTCATTGGTATTTTGATGGAAGATGTGTGCGAGAGTGTGTATCATTGACAAGATATGTAAAAGCCTGATGAAATGTGAATAGAGTATGTGCTCGATACAAAGTGATGCAGGAGCATCCAGACCAGGGATGAAGACATGAAGACCTAAGAAGAAAAAAGGATGTGAACATGATCTTAAGGGTCATTTGATGTAATAAGACCAATAATCGTCCATTAAATGTGTTTGTCATTTTCTATGGGAACCCAATATGTAAGCCTTCAATGGCATCATTGTAAGGACAAGGGGTCATTAATAAGTTGTCAAAGAGTCCTATAAGGTACTATGGTGTATTAATGTGGTCAAAAGTCACAAAAGTCATATCAAATGCAATGTATTTTCAAAATATGTCAAATTGGTGAAATGTTGTCATGTTAGACCACATAGGCACTATGATAGATTCTAAGGGGTAAGTAGAGGTCTAGGGGTCTTTAGATATTAAGAAAGGTAAATGAATAATAGTTTCAAAAGATTGCATAAGTGTTTGGGTCGAAGTAATAGTAGAAATGCTATTAAAAGGAAATTAAACTGTCCACTGTCAGTTTTCTGTCCCATGACAGTTACATAGGACAGTTGGCAATTAAGAAGTTTCTAGAGGATCTTTGGTCAGTTAGAGTCATTAAAAAGGTGATATATTTTTGGAATGAGGAGGTTAAGAGGGAGAGGAGATCAGAGATCCTAATGTAAAAGTCTGAAAATCAATAAAATTCTGAGTTCTCTGCTACAGAAACTGTCACTGAACAGTGATTTTCCATTTCTCTATCTTTTAGTTGTACTTGGAACCTCTTCCTCTATTCCTCCAGTTCTCTATGAAGATTAGTTGAAGTCAAGGATGCTTGGTGAGCTTCCTCCAACCATTACTAATGTCCAACAAAATCATTGTCATGTCTTTAATGTTTAGTACCTTAAAATTAGAAGCTACAGTTTAATTTATGATTCTTATATCCTCACACATTTTTTAAAGTAATTTTTCAAAAAGTATATGTATTTGTGCCACCCCACCACCCCCATACTGTCATCCCCCTTGATCCTCGGACTTAGGCCCTTGGTCCCCATTGCTGAAACCTATCCCACTATCAAAAATCTCCATGGAAAATAGGTTTATAGTGAATGGAAGATGTGGAACTCCATGGACATCAATCAAATCACAAGGTTCATGAAGTGTCCCCCACAATCACTTGATTTTAATTATTATTCCAAACCTTGTAACTATTTGTTAAATTAATGAACTCTGTCATAGCACAATTGTCAAGAAGTAACATAGTTCTATACACTTGATTAAGCATTCTATGACAACCACTATATACTACACCATCATATGGCCTTGTCTTCAAGGTTCAAATGAAGTCTACACCCCAACATTCAAAGTTGCAAAGGTTGAGAAGACCAGAGGGGCATAAAGTCTCTTTCAAGTAGCCTAGCAATTCATTAGCATATATCATATCCGAATACCCATTCTTAACTATTGTGTTGTGGTGTTGACTAGTAGGGGAATACTTGCAAATTTACAATATTTTCCTTGCAATCGCATCAAGTCCCATGTGACTACCTACCAAATCATCATGTGCTTCTTGAAGGACACCCCAAATATCTTCTTTCATAACACATCTCTCCAATATTTGATCAAGTCGCACCTTGTATAAGTGTTCATTATCATTTGGAATGTTGTGAACTTGTGTGTTTCAATGCCAATTTCCTTCTTTCCGCAAGTTGCATGTCACTTGGAAAGACCATCATAGACCACTTGTTCTTGTGGAACTTGCCTTGATAGTAGCCCAATCAAGTAAGGAGAGGTCGATGTAATGCGTTTGGAATCAGTAAAGTTGGTTATTCGAATTCGAACCCACCCCCCAAAAAATTGAATGAATCTTGAACCCGAATCCGAAACAGCAACTTAGGATTTAATGGAACAACCTTATCATTCATGAACAATATATTAAAGGTAGAGGTAAAACATTTGAAGAGAATCAAGATTTTATTATGCCTGTGCCTAAACAAAATTGTAGAAAGCGATGTTCTATTTTTTCCCCACTCATATGATCCAGATTGGAGGCACTTAAAGTAGAAAATGTAAAGAGTTCTTAACCTAAAATTCTGTTTTGTGTTGAAATAGGTCACTCCTAAGGGTTTTCATGGAATTCCTTGGAGGAATGTGAGCCCTTTTTGAGACCTTGATGAAAAAGGACAAAAAAATTCGTAGGGACCTCAGCGATGTTGTGTTATGAAATTACTTAAATCAGTAGGTATACATGCCTTGGTTGTATCCTTATAAACTAGGCAATAAGAAACTTAACCTTGTATAACTATGTGGGATGTTCTATCCTGTGCAGTTGCATGAGATCCAAATCTAGGCAGCAAACTCTAAGGTAAAGTGAGACTCTTATTTTCAATTTGCAACCTTTAAAGGTTTTGATTAATAGATTTGCAGTTCAATAGAAACTTGGAGGATTGAAGAAGAGCCTTGATTTACTAGTTACGCCTCTCAGAAAAATAATTCAGAGTCTAACTTTGTGGGTCATTGCAATTAGTTTAAATTCCTTTACCAAAGTAAAGCTATCTATCCTTTACCAAACAAAGCTATCAACCACATCCACAAAGCATAGGCTAACAGAACTTAATATTAATCACCTGGCATCAGTTTTCTGAGTACCAATTTCTATAACTGCATTGATACTATTGTAAGATTGACTCGCTTCATTTGCTGCTCTTCCAATCACAAATGTGAACTCTGATGGCACACTCTAAAATAAAAGACAAGTTACAGTTCGTTGAGGGTAAAATATTTTCATTTATAAATGGAATAAAATATTATTTAAGAAAATCTGGAGGTCCATCAAAATTAGATAGAACTACAAAGTGAGTTTTATGATTGGATGTTGTAAGAAGTCAACTTGGGAATGCAATTCTGAATTGCTGCTTTGCTACAAAAGATACATTGCGTACTTGTCAATGTATGCAACTATTCAATACCTGCTACATTCTCCACCTTCTCACAAGATTCAATCACATTCTGCTCCAAGCAACTCAGTTTGGAAAGACCTGGCAACTCCTTAAGCTCAATACACTGGTAAATACTCAGTTGTGTAGGCTTTGTAAGATCACCGGTTCCTGCCATTCTTTCTAATACTCTGTGACATATCAAGGTGTGTCTAATGAGTGTCATTGCAGCATAATATTTCTATAGCTTCTCAAAAGAAACAATCTCAATCTGCTCCAAGCAGCTCAGTCTAGAAAGATTTAGCAACTCTTCAAGCTCAGGACACTCTTTAATGTACAACTTTTCAAGCTTAGAAACAATCTCAATCTGCTCTGAGCAGCTCGGTCTGGAAAGATTTGGCCACTCCTCAAGCTCATGATACTCTTTAATGTATAGCTTTGCAAGCTTTGTAAGATCATAGGTTCCTGCTACTCCTAGAAAATCTCTGCAACTTAGTTCAGACGAATCGACAAGTGTTGGCATTTTCATGTTCAATATCTTGCCACAATTATTAATTTGATTTTCTCCAAGCAGCTCATGAGGCAAGATTTGGCAACTCCTCAATCTCAAGACAATCACTAATAATCAGTTCTCTAAGATTTGTAAGATCACCACTTCTAGTACTCTCTGTGGTTCTCTAGATCATGTCAGAGTGGGACTGATAAGTGTTGTTGGCAGAGTAATGCTCAATCTCAATTTTCTCCAAGCAGTCTGGAAAGCCATGGAAACTTCTCAAGCTCATGACACTAGTTAATAATCAACCATGCAAACTTTGTAATATCTTTAATTCCTGCCACATTGTGATTCTTCATAGTATTTCAAGGTAATCCTGATAAATGTTGGTGGTAGCATATATTAAATAGATTAAAGTTCAAACAAGAGTGAATTTCAGTTTTCTCTAAGCAGCTCAGTCTGCCAAGAGTGGGCAACTTCCCAAGCTCAGGACAATGAATAATACACAACCAGCTAAGCCCAATGTTATGAAAAGCTTCTAAATTAGGCATACTTGACTATCCTGACAAGTACCAGATTTCATTTATTCAATTCCCTTGGAGAGGATTATAATCTATGTTCCAGTTCCACCAAGTTTCTGGGATGGGGATGGCAGAAAGTAGGGAAACATGTTTCTGCTGCTAGGCTGTTGTCTAGCTATTTTTGTGCTATTTCTGTTAATCGAAGTGGTAAAAGGGTGGTGGCCTTGTATTGTCCTTTTCAGTCCCTCATCAAAAATAAAATTTATGAATAGTTCTCATAAGACTCGTAAAATATCATGAGTTTTAACTTAGTTTGAAACATGATACATGTGGAACAAGGTGAACAAAGAATAATAGTAAAAGATTTGACAAGTAAATATGGGAGGATGATATTTCCCATCCCCTTCAATGCCAAAGGAAAGCTTCAATTTAAGAAAGGATCCATTCCATAAATATAACATTTATTGATCTTGTCCTGATAGATATAGTGAGTGGGTAGAAGAGCAATGTAAGGATGGAAAGTGTTTACTTGGCACTGCTGAGAGTTCTGATAAAAAACTTTAGGTCACTAAGAGTGGGGGTTGGGGTGGGGGTGGGGGTGAATTAGTGACAAATAAAACTTTCTTCTTTTGTTATGTTGCACTTAAGTATGATTGTAAACTTAAATCCAATTTTCAAAACAAAAGAACTTTACAATATAGTATGCACAAAATCAAACTCTCATCTCTAGGACTCAACCAATTCTTCTCTGTAATCATGAACCATTAAGATGTAAACAAAGTTCAATCAATGATAAATTTATCACTAAGAAAGTAAGCCTTGAACATGAATACAAGATTCAATCAATAAACACTTATCACTGTGAGAATAAATCCTTATACAAGAATCAATCAATGCAAAACCTTATCACTTTTAACTGCCAAAAATAGTCTGCATAATCTTATTTGACACTGATATCATTGATGTCTTGGTGAAAGAGTTTTGGCAGTCCTAATACATTCTCACCGTTTTAATAAATTGTTTCTATCTTATTCCAATAAAAAACACATGTTCTTCATCAACCTGTATAGATACATGAGCAATGCTTTATAATTTGTTATTGTCTCAAAATAAACCTTCCT
Source organism: Chamaecyparis obtusa (assembly GCA_027943335.1). Lineage (NCBI taxonomy): Eukaryota > Viridiplantae > Streptophyta > Pinopsida > Cupressales > Cupressaceae > Chamaecyparis > Chamaecyparis obtusa. The sequence goes on from BSBK01000614.1 coordinate 4,409,795, forward strand.
TGTACATGGGTCTCTAAAAGTTACAACTATATTTTTTGCTGTTAAAAATAATTTGTGACTGTTACCAATTGCTGTACCTATCTTTTGAACCAATCACACTTTTCAAACTACAATTTTGTATATGTAAATCTCTTCACAATGATTGTGTTCATCCTCCAAACCAGTTACAGGCTGTTCTAGCAATCTAGAACCCATGACCTCCTTATAGAACATCTATAAACTATTGTAAACACTAATAATTCCCTTTGAAACACTAGTCTTGAAAATCACGAAGGATAACAAAACAAATAATGATTGGTGTTAAAAAGTTATAAAAACTATTTATTTACTGTGACATGACAGTTATGACAGGGTTTTGGTCGATCTTAGAGGTTTGGGGAGTTAGTTTGTGGGTAGTTGAGAGAGAGAAGAGTCTTGAAAGTAGGGTCTTTTAAAATATAGAACATTTTTTGATCGAGAAACTGGGGGAAAAATGGAAGAAATCAGTGATATTTTTGTATTGACTGTCATATAACAGTCTGTTGTTCCAAAAAGAAGTTGATATTAATACAATTTATTTCCTTGCATTTAATTTGTTTCTGACTCGCCTAAGCATTTGGAATTGTCTTTAATAGGAATGTAGAAGTTATTTTATACTTTGGGAAGGCATTGGATAGTTTCAAGTGCAATCTTTAATCAAAATATCTGTTCACTGTCTATCACTGTCACGAGACAGTTTGGAATAGTTTTGTTGTAATAAAATGGATTGATCCTCTCCCACTTTCTATTGTATCACTATTCCTTGTGGGAAAGGAATTTATAAATGTAAATAATATGATATGTTTATGATTTGAATGTAGGGGAAGTGCCAAGAGAAAGTGGACTGGCAAAACAGTGTATATGATTGTTACACAAAACAGTGAAGGGTGCATTTGACAGTACCACGTGGTGGATATGTTAATCTGAGGGTTGGATTCAAGAAAAGAATATTGGAAACATTTGAGGGGATGTGTTTCAAGATATTTGAACCATTGGAAATGTTTTATGAGTTAGTCTAGGGTCATTTCTACAAAGCCCTAGTTAGAAACCCTTGAAAAGGAGGGTTTGTTGAAAAGAGGCTTAGGAAAGCTTGGAGGGTCAAACCAATCATGGAATCCTGATGTTGATTAGATTCCTTTAGAATATGCATAGGTTTGGGAGATTGAGAGGAAGTGAAAATAGGAGTTTCTTTAGAGAAGGAGGGCTAATTAGGCCTAATTGTCTAAGAGATAGCCATAGAAGAGTGTAATAGTCATATGTTGAAAAGTTGATATTTGTAGGGTTGGAAGTACTCCATAAAGGGTATCTAGAAAGGTGGATAGTTCACCAAGTTGTTTGGGAAGATTAGGAGAAAAGTGGAATTTATTTGCAGGATAGGGCTAATTAGACAGTCCTATAAAAGGCAGATTTGAAGATTAGGATGAGACTATTGCTTGATAAGGGTTGGAACTCCTTAGTCAGGGTAATTGAAGATTGTTGAAGCCTTAGAAGGATCATTGGAATCCTAGAAGATAGAGATTAAGATTTGATTGCATAAAAGGAGAATTAGGAGTGTTCCCAAGGAGAGGGACATTGAACTATTGGTATGGTGAATTGATAAGTTGCCTAAAATGAATCAAGATAGTGAACCTATGATAGAGGAGTGTTTTGTTGTTGTCCTAAAGTTAGGGACTTCTTATTGAACCTTGGGTTGAACTCTTGTTCCTTGAGTGGATTCCAAGACGTTGTTGAATCCTCGAGTTGAACAGGGTTCCTTAAGGGGATATTGGAAGGCTCTGCATCAGTTTTTGTCCTCACATGTGGTAGAAAATCACCTCATTCAAAGGCTACTCTGCAAAAATTACCTTAGTCATAAGTAAGCATGAATTCTCAAAAGAAACAATCTATATGCTTAAAACTAAAAAAAATCAAAAGGTAATGTTAAACTCTGACAGAGCTCATTTTCTGCAAATATACCATTCTTTTTTGCTATTATCAGAATTCCATTGAATTGATTTTTATTTTGCACTTGCAATTATACCCAATCAATTTGAAAGACAATGAAAAGAATTCTTCAGACTCTACTAGTATAAAAGTCAAGCAAGCAACCAATTTGCTGTGTTCTAAAAAATTGATTCATCATTTTGTCTATGAACAACTTTTGAACTAGAATTGAGTAAGGAATCAGAATGAGTCCTCTCAATTCATTTGCAAATGAACTGCAATCACATGTGACCAGTTCCAACAAGTGAGCACTATCAATTCACAGATGCTAAATCCATTGTTACTTATTCACCTCCTACCATGCCCAGATCCAGGTTCAGTTCCTTCCTGATCTATCTTCAAGGCCAATTCAATAGGGAATTAGACCAAAGTGCATGCAAATGATGGTGGATTCATCCTAGATGAACTGAGCACACCCATGAAGGGGCCAGTAGAACCCAATGGTACCTAAAATTAACCCACACAAAAAAGTGGCTTGTTAAAATATTTATCATTTTTAGACTTTGATTTTGACTAGGAAGGAGTACGTTGGGAGCTGGGAAGGAGTACGTTGGGAGCTATAACCCTAAAAATGTTCTCTACACACAATAAAGATTTACGGTAGACTACATAGTTGTGGCCAAAGTAGACATCCTCAAACTAAAAGTAAATATTAAGTACACCCCTCCCACGAGTTACAAGACCCTACAGTAGTGGGAGGGTTCCATTCTCTAAAACTGTCTCAGAAAATAGAGTTGCTGTTACGTGACAGCCAATGTTCCACAAACAGTCCTTTTTATTTCTGTTCATTGTGTACTAAAAGTAATATTTCTACTTGTTTATCTCCATCATTGTGAAGTTCAAAGTTGTAGTTTGCAAAACAGTAAAAACTTGTTTTATAACATCCTTTGGTTGGTGTTTTATAACATACTAGTTGACAATGCTAAAAAATTCAAAATAGAATTAAATGAATATAGCCTCTTACCTTATTTGAATCCATAAAATTATGGACATTCCATGTAGAAACTATAGGCTTAACAGAAGTGGCCAACTGTGATACTGTCTCAGCCAGTCCATCCATACGCGCAGCAGAGGCAGCCAACTGGGATACTTTCTCAGTGAGTCCATGTATGCAATTCATTGTTTGTTCATACCCATCGTTTGAGCTAAAATGATTTGCAGAGGCTATTACATGGCATGAAACAAATGGCTGTGAGATCTCATTTGATGGACTAGATTTCCAACTCATATTGTTGTTCGATCTAGGATCCAATGTTTCCATATAATTAACAATTTCTTCTACACTTGCTTCTTTGTTATTATTTTCCATCTACAATACAACATTAATATCAAAAAATAGTTAGTTCAATAAATAATTCCAATAAATATTCACATAAATTGAACCAAAAAATTAGGCACTTACTCCAAATTTGTCCTTTTTAGCCTGCAACCCGCCTCGACCAAATGTGTATCCAGCTGTTACATTATCTCTTGCTCTCTTGCCTCTACAACTTTTAATCAAATATTCTTCAGAACTCATGCTTTCTTTCAATGCCTCCCATTGTCTAGGAGATAGAGTAGATTGTAACCTGTCTTTCCCATCCATGATAGTTTTTCTACAAGTGTATCTAAAATTATTCATCAAAATTCTCATTTTTTTCTTGTAATATCTTCGAGAGATTTTTCCACCAGTAGTCTCAAAATTATTTTCCATCTTTTGTATGACAATTTCCACATTTCGTGGATCTTGATCTGCAAAGTTTGTCTTGCAAATATCCAAATGGGTTCTACATCGCATGCCCAACTCAGAGGCCCACCTTGCAACATTTTTCCCAATGGGCTCACCATCTCTTGATACCTCAACCAAGAATGGCTTCTTGACTTCTAATTTTCTCTATTTTGCATCCCTCTCTGTAGATCTATATAAATTTTGACTCAATCTTCTCCTTTTGACAAAAGCAGGCACATCTTCCATGTTTAAACCGCTGCCAATATTTTTTTCTGATTTATTAGTTCCATCAGAAGATGTAATAGGTACATTGGATGCAAGCAATATCTCTTCATTCCTTTCAGCAACTTGAAATTCACCATCTTTACCCACATTAAGTGTGTCATGAGTAGTTATATCACTACCTATCTTTGTAGACTTTTCCTCAAAGACATCCTTTATCACTCTTGCAAAAAGCTTTTGCATATTTTCTATTCCTTGACTCCCATGTTTTTCAATAATCTCTTTGAGACTTTGTGTTAAAAGATCTTCACGATGTTGTGCATCACCATGTTCTATATCTAATTGTGCATCACCATGTTCTATATCTAACTGTGAATCACCATGTACTTTATCAAGATGCACATCACTATGCATTATACCTGGCTGCACATCATCACAACTATTGTTTCCACCAAGTGCATGTGCTGTTGAATCACAAATTCATTGGCTTCTACGAGTTGTCGGCACTCTATCTTTGATTTCCTTTTGTTTTCCTTTTTCATTTCCTATGCAGTTTGTTTCTTTCCTATATAACCAAAAATATCATATTATATCTTGTATACATAAAGCTCAAGCCTATAAATTTTTAGTAAACACTATTAAACAATAACATACTACTCACTGGATTTACAACTTACCTGTTTGTTAATCCAAGCTGTGACAAATATTCATTATTCCTTGACACACATTTTCTACGAAACTTCTCGTACTCTGTCAACATAATTTCAGCATTCTCACCACTATCATCTAATTTGGGCCTCACATTCTTTCTCCTCATTTCCTGAAATCCAAATAAGTGATAATGTATAAATCAGCAACTTGAATCAAAATGTAAACAAAGACAAATTTCAACAACTAAATGCTTGACAAGATACTCAAAAAGAGCTTTATACTAATTGACCATTTTATACTAAATATTACAATTATACTTCAATAGTTCTCAACTAATATGTGGGAAAATCCAAAATTCCTCTGGTGAGTGCTTCACAAGCTGCGTGGTTAACTTATGCTAGTGGTAATTTGGTGCTATTTCTATGTGCAGTAAAAAAGAAAATGTGGTAGTTGAAAAAAAATAGTCCATGGGCTGCATGCAAGCAAGGAAGAAAATGCCATAAATCAGTTGACACAGAAGTTTAAAGAGCTCTTTGAAGAGCCTAAGGGGTTTCCTACAAGCAGATAAAAAAGGCATGAGATTCAATTGTTACTTAGTTGTCTTCTTCTCAACATAAGATACTATCAGCAAAGCCTAGTTAAAGCCAATGAATTCAAAGTTGCAATAAGACCAAGCACATTACCTTGCAATTGTCCAATGATAAAAGTGCCTAAGAAAGATGGTACTTGGCAGATGCATGTATTAAGTGAACATTATCAAAGACAAAAGCAATGTTAACTAAAATAATTTGTGATGGCTAACATAGGTGTCAAATGCCAATATTTTTAATATACAATTAAGACACTGTTTCCAATTTTTTTAAGTTACAAATTCTGAAAATACAAGCTGCAAAATTATGTTATTAGTGGTAAACATGACATACTAGAATAAATGGTGATGGACAAGTAAGGAAATGCCAATATATAACACCTAGTAGCAAACAAAATGTTTCCTAGTTTGCCAAATATTTCAGACATTTGACATTTTATTCATATGCCAGCTCAAAATTCACATTTATGAAAGAAAATCTTTAATAATACAAACAAAAAGCATAATACTTGATAGTCTTACAATGTTGTTCACATAATGAAGATAGAATATAAGAAAAGAAGCGTTACACAGATGCACAAAGATTCCAAAACACATGCAACATGGCTAGATCCTCTATTCCATAGTAACAGCTAGAAGGATAGAAAGAAAGAAAAATAATACTAATATCCACGATCAACCAAAAAAGATCAACAAGGCTCAAAGACATAAGCTCATTCAAGCAGAATAATCTAAAATTGACTTTTAAGTTTTAGAGAGTTTAGCTCACTGAAGTAGTAGGAGTTGTTGGTGATGGTAGGACAAATGATTAACATGCTTTATATAAGCAACTTGAAACTACAATTGCCCAACAGATTGAGAGGAAGCTGAGCAATGAATCTTTGTATCAATTGTCTTGTGGTTGTTTTTCTTTGACTGTTTCATCTTTGCACAAATACAATGTCATTTTATTTTCAACAACAGAAGAGAATGTTAATTGTATTCAAAATTCTTGTTTGAAACATTATTCCAGTAAGACATTGTAGACACCAGTAAATTTCCAACTAAATGGACTAAATCAATGTGTAAAGTTATTATAGAATTAAATGCTCCATCCCCATGGTGAAGTTATTGTAGAATTAAATGGTTTTCACAGATTTTCATAAAGATAGTGGTCATAGTATTAGTAAGAAGGTCCATGTTCTCAAAACATAAACACAGTTTTAAAACAACTTAAAAGACTTTAATAATAGTTCATGAAATGGGGCTCATCAATAATCATCTGCACTGCCAGCAAGGTCCAATTCTTGATCACTCATGTCTGCATCTACTAGATCTTCTTCATCATCATCATTTGTGGCATGCAATACATTCTCTCTTACAGTCTCTTCACTGGTAATCAAAATATCTTCTTGAAACAGTCCATCATCATCTTCATCCACTTCTTCAAATGTTTCTTGTAGATTAATATATTGCCCATCAGGAATTAAATCAACAACTTCCATGAATTTCCGTTTTGAACGAGATTCTGTTTGAATGACATATGACCATCCTGGGCTTCTTACATCATCAATTAGAAATGATTGGTTGATTTGAAAAGGGAAAACATATGGCTCATCCATCTGTGATAAGAATTGCCCTATATTAGCACGTATAAATCCATACTCATCAAATTGTACTGCGGATGGTCGGATCGACTTACATTTTAACAATATAGGACTATTTTCACCAAAATCTACTTGAATAATTTCTTGGATGAATCCAACATAGAATTTCTTCTCGGTTTCATGATGAAACTCAGCACTAACAACACAATCACAATTTATCTTTCCTTTGTCTTTTTGCTCTACCCTTAAATGACTACCATAGGCCCACATGCCATTAAATCACATAGCCCATAAATGTGGAGATTGTGAAAGCTCACTTTCCTCTATTGTTATATGTTGACCTTCTTCTTTTGCATCATGAACAACACTGGCAATCCATTCTTCAAATTTTGGAAAAGTATCACCTCCAACCAAACTATGATGTTTGTGCTTTTGAGGTCGATGTTGCAAGAAACTTTGATTTTCTTCCTCATATTTTCTACATACAACATAAATGACATAGTAAGATTAATAATATAAATGTGTAATACATTTGAGTAAATAAACAACTGTGTAGAATTTTTTACCTATGCCATGTATCAAATGAAGATGTGTTTTGAAGAATAAATGCATGCAATGTACTTCTTTCCTGATGTGATAGCTTGAAGCGGCATCCATTGCCCTCTAATACTTCACTTGCAACTCTCTCATCTTCATCATCATCCCATACATGTCGATTCACATTTTCAAAATCCTTCATATATTCTGTACAAAATCCCATCACCTCTTGCATTGAATATCCCTCAGCCATGCTGCCTTCTGGTTTTGCCCTAGTACAAACAAATTGTTTCAAAACCTTCATATATCATTATATAGGATACATCCATCTTGTTCTTACTGGACCACAATGCTCTAGTTCACATTCTAGATGTATCAAAAGATGCATAGAGATGTTAAAGATTGTTGGTGGAAATTCCCGTTCTAGAAGACAAAGAACTTCAGCAACCTCCTCCCTCAAACTATCAAAGTTTGATGGATCTACTACATGTGAACTCATTCTCTTAAGTATTAGCCCCAACCTTATGATTGCCAATCTTGGCCCTTTTCCCAAACCCAATATATTAACCACAATTGGTAAAATGTTCTCGATTATCACATGATAATCATGGGTCTTTAGGCCTCTTAAGCTATTAATGTCAATTTGGCTTCTAATGGCATTACTTACATATCCTATAGGAAAGCGAGTCTGAGACATCAACTGTAAGAATTGTGCATGTTGTTCTTTTGTCCAAACATAGGGAGCACTAGGTTTTCCATATTTTTCACCATCATATTTTTCAACCCAAAGATTTCGACGAATCTTTAAATCTTAGAAGTCTTCGCGTGATGAAATAGTATCAAAAGCACCAAAAAGAGTTTCTATAATAGCATAGGCTATATTTTTCTCTGTATGCATGAAGTCAACAGTGTGCCTGATGGTTATATCCTTGAAGTATGGAAAATTATAGAATATGCACAACCTTTTTACACCGCTTTGATTACATGGATCATATCTGCTACCAGGAACACCACCATTTGTAATAAATGACATTCTTTTTTTTCCATTGTCAACAATGTAATCACCTGTTATTGCCAAAGGTGCTTCACGATTCTCTTCTTGACCATTGAAATATGTTTTTTGTTGACGATATGGATGATCCACTTTTAGATAAGCACGATGTCCACAATAAATACACTTACGCAAACTTCTTGAGTGCCTCACAAAATCCTTAAAGTTACAAGCTGGACAACCATGATATCCATGAACAGTGAGACCAGACAATGTACCATATGCAGGAAGATCATGAATTGTAACCAATAAGGAAGCTCTTAAAGTGAATTTGATTGAATGACCATCCCTTAAAGATTGAATTGCTTCAACTCCTGTCCACAATTCCATTAGCTCATCATATAGTGGCTCTAGATAAGCATCTATTGTATCTGAAGTCACACTTTTCTTTCCTGGTATAATCAATGATAACATCAAGAAAAATGGTTTGGTTACTAGCCATGGAGGCAAATTATAATTTAATAAAAAAATAGGCCAAGTTGACCATTTCGTACTTTGATCTGAGAATGGGTTCACTCCATCTAGAGCCAAACCCAACCTTATGTTACGAGGATCTTGAGAAAAATTGGGCCATTTGTTATCAAACTCCATCCACATATTAGAATCAGGCACATGTCATTGTTTCCCATCAGTGCTCTTATTTAGAGCATGCCACTGCATAAGCTGAGCAATGTTTCTACACCAATACATTCGTAGTAATCGTGGGATTATCAGAAAGTGCCAAAGAACTTTTCTAGGGACCACAGCTGATTTCAATCCTTTCCTGTACCTTGCTTCATGACATTTTGGACATTCAGTATCATTTGCAAGATTTTTGCGAAATAATGCGCAACCATTCACACATGTGTGGATATTATCATACCCCAATCTGAGCTTACTGATTTGCCTTTTACATTGACTTCGTTTTGTTGGCAATGTGGAGTCAGTAGGTAACAATGAACATAATAATGCCAACAACTGATCTACACTCTCATTTGTCCAACCATGCACCACTTGCAAGTTAAGAATTTGAAGGATTGTTGTCAAATGACTTAACTTGCAATTAGCATACACAGGCTTTAAAGAATCCTCCATTGCCTTGGCCCAATCATCGTCTAAACCCTCGTTCAACATTCTATTGACTTCAAACCCTTCGTCTAGCTTTATTGTGCCTTCATCTATGTTCGGTGCCACTTCATCTATGTTTGGTGCCACTTCATCTATGTTTGCTGCCTCTTCACCTCTCACATTTTTCAATTCTATCATATCTTTGTAATAGTTATAAGCCCAAGGGCTTATACCACTATGCCCATGTCTTATCATATGTCGATAAATAAAATTTCTATTTTTCATTTTTCCACCAAGATAGTTATTACATGGACATGGATATTTTTCCACATCCCTCTCATCAGCTACTCTCTCATCATATGCATGATATTGATCTGTAGTCAACCTTCTTTGCTAATCCATTTGTAATATTCTGCATTCTAGTATTAAATTAGAATCTGATTTCAAGAGAGCAAAAAATAAATCTAAAAACAAAATCAAATAAAGCATAAAAAATAGTGAAAAAGTATGTTTCAAAGCATAAAAAGCAGCAAAGTTTTGAATTACCTTTGAATTAATTGCAGAAGGCATCCCCAAATTTGACCTTTCTTCAAAGAGGCTTGATGATATCAATTTTTTTACGAACAGTGAATTCTTTGCCTGTCTTTCAATAAGTCTCCGAGTCCTCTCCAAACAAGCTTTATCACCCATGCAAGTAGCCACTATAGTTATATGCACCTAAAATAAAAAATTTCAAATACACACATCAGATAATTAAAGACACTATAACCTATTAAAAAAACAACATAAATAAGAAGTTGAACAAAAGAAATTTTATGGTTATATATATATATATATATATATATATATATATATATATATATATCACTAAACCATGTCAAGGATCGTGATAAGTGTTCTCCATGATAGAGTTATCATGATCATGGAGAACACTTATCACAATCCTTGACATGGTTTAGTGATATATATATCACTAAACCATGATAGGATCATTAAGGGGAATTACAGACTAAGACCCAAAAATAGTCATACTACCAATTAGGAAACCTGTTAGTGTTTACACTATTTGGAATAGTATCAAGGGTACTTAATGTTTGCATGTACTTGCTAGAGAAGATGTCGAAGGTGGATTTGGGGATCAGTGAAAGGTGTTCAGGGTCTTATGGGTAACTTGGAAGTATAAACATAGTAGGGGGTAAAGGTACTTGAAGAAGGGTTGTAGAGTCCTTAGTAAAGAAGGGCTAGTTGATGAGATTGGGGTAAGAATCCACATTAAAGAAGTCATCATACCTTGGAGCTAGGTGACAGGGTGGGACTTAGGAAGTCCTTGGGTGGATGAATGAGGGATCCATTGGATGGACCTAGGAAGATTAGATAATAAAGTGTGAAAGGTAACCTGATGTAGGAGCATCAAGGCCAAGGATGAAGACTAAGAAGACACTAGAGGAAACAAGATGACAACATGACCATATTGGGTCATTGAATGTAATAAGACCTTGTAAAGGTCCTTTTTTATATGTTTTGTAATCATTTTGTTAAAGTTCAAAATTGTAAGTCATTAATGGCATGATGGAAGGACAAGGGTTACCTAGGGGTCATTCAATGTAGTACAATGGAAAATGGAGTCCTAGAATGTACTAGGGTGCATAAATGAGGTCAAAGAGTCATAAAGTGTATATAAAATGCAACAAATATGATGTAATAGAAAAAATATGTCAAATTGTCAAAATGTTGTCAAACAAGCCACATAGGGCACTAAATATGTCAAAATATCTAAATGCATCCCATTCAAAAAGCAATGCTGCCAGAGATCTTGAACACTTCAAGGAGACAATAGGAACTACATCTATGGTTAGCATTGAAGATTGTAATACTGAGAAAGTAAAATCCTCAAAGAATAGCCCATCCAAAATAAACCAAGACATTACTACAAAGGTTGTGGAAAGAGGAATGGATAATGTGGTTGCAAAAGGTAGTAACTCTAAGCAGAATGCAAGGGGTAAAGAGAAGAAAGAAAAAGGTGGTGGGTTCAAATCAAAAAGTTTTGTCGTCCCTGAAGGTTCTAATTCAAATCAGTTGCTAAAAGATAGACACACTAACAATGTTGTAGTTAAAATTCATGATTCTGTGGATCAAAACATTGTTCAGAGAAGAAAAGGATCTGCAAATGTTGATTGCAAGGTGGAGAAGACAACAATCCCTCAATTTGACACAAACAATACAAATCCTTCATTGGGACCTAATGAAGATACTGGTATTCAGGGCCTTAAACTTTAGTCCACAGCTGAAGGTTTCTGTCAGAAACTAGCACAAAAAAGTAAATTGGACACTAATGACTTGTCATATGTAAAGAAATCTCCAAAAGAAAATCAAGGTGATGTTCATTTTACTGAAAAGATCCAGCCCAAAAACAAGGATGTTGCTTCTAAAAAAAATATCGCTGAGAGTTGTGATCATAAACTGAAGAAAAGAGAGAGCTCTTCTACTGCAGGCACAACTCAATCTCCAGAAAAGAACAAAGATATCAATTAGGTCACTAACAATGACTGGTCTCAAGGTGCAGATGGGCGTTATGATAGAAAGGACAATACTCTTAGTCGTAACAGTGAGAAGAAGATTGCTAATGATGCCTATGTAGATAGTCAGCATGCAGGAGAGGAACGTGGGATTGATTGTAATCTAGGGAAACTTCAACTGGTTGGGAGAACTCATGATGGAAAAGTTATGAATAGGGCAAGAGATATGAGCACTATCAGTCCAGAAGTAAAGACTGCAAAGAAAACTAAGGCAGATAATCATTCTAAGAAGAATCACATATCACTGTTTAGAAATTCCAGTGATGTGAGTACAGAGGGAGACAATGGAATTGATTCGGGGGTCTCATCTCTAAAGGGGTCTACTAGTGACTCTCCACATTCATACGATTCAGATGCAGGAAGTAGAGACAATATATCGAAGATGCAGTCAATAAAATCTAAGACAAATTGGGAACCTTCAACTAATGGTAGGAATTTTTATCTAAAAAGTGCAAAGATTTTAATACTTTATTACAAATTTTGTGTGTTGTGGAGTATGTTCTGTAATCTTTTAAGGGAGTCTAGAAGAACTTATTTATCAACTAATTTTCTTAAGCTATATCATGAAAGAAAAATAAGTATAAAAGAGAGTTTTATATCTAGTGATTAATACCATAGTGTGGCTATTGGATGAATTTTTGATGTAACTGCTTATAATTTTATTAACATTCCAATTGCATTCAAAATCATCTGTAATTCATGCATGAGATGCTGATGTAGGGGCATCATATGCTCATTATAGGAGAAGTGAAAGACACAATGCTAGGGGAGGATCTTCCATGAGAGGAAGAGGAAGAACAACTCAAGTTTGGGAGGAGAAGGACAAAGGTCCTACTTCTGATTCTAGAGGAGGACCAAATCAGAGAGGTGGTAGGAGTGGACAAGGAAGAGGAAGTGGTTTTTTAATGGGCACATGCTTCACATGTGGAAAGGTGGGGCATCAATCCTACCAATGTCCTGACAAAGAGAAGAGAATACACCTGGTCCAAGAAGAAGACAAGGAAGAAATGCCAAAAGGTAATGCAGACCCTGAGACAGGAGAGTTCTTAATGTTTAGGAGAGGCAAGGAATGGACACCACAAGTAAGTATTTTCAGGAAAAATTGTTTAATACAAGGTGAAGTTTATAAATTAGTCATAGATTCAGGTACTTGCAGCAATCTAATATCATGGGATGTTGTCAATGCTTTGAAACTGCCTATTCAACACCATCCTAGGCCTTATTATGCTACATGGGTGGAAGACAATCAGAATTTCATAGTGCATCATCAGACCATGGTAACCTTTGCAATAGGTGAGTACATTGATCAAATATTATGTGATGTTGTCAATATGAACTGTGCACATGTCATCCTAGGTAGAACTTGGCAAGTCTCTAGGCGAGTTGCACATGACTGCTACACCAATGTTTATACCTTATGGAGTAATGGAAAAAATATTCAATTGACACCATTACCTTGTAAAGGGAATGAGTCTCTTCTCATAAGGAGCATCAGAGAACTAGATACTGGTCAGGTAGAGGGTGGAATGCAATTGAAACAGCAGGTCATGATGGAAGACAAGGGGCAGAAAATTCAGAACTCTGTGACAGAGATTAGGACAGCGTTTCAAAGTGGTGAAGGAGTGTGGGTTGGTAAGGTATATTGTCCTAACAAGGATAGTCAAATGAGTGTAAAACAACATGGGAAAAGACAACACTCACCCTGTCATGAGGTGACACAGACAAAGAAGGAGCAGGTAGACATAAAGACTGTCAAGACAGTCAAGGAACCCAACAAAAGAGTAGTGGTGACTGCCTCAGAGGCAGAGATCATAAAGGATAAACCATGTTTGAAGTTTTTGCATGCAAGTACTAGGAAGAGAGGGAATTTTACATTAGGGGACTTCATTCCTAAGCATCAAGTGCAGAGACATGGAGAAAGGGAAGTCATCAATGCAAGACAATGTTCTTGGGACAAGAACAACTTTCAAGGTGGTGAATTTGATGCAGGGGCATCATATGCTCATCATAGGTATCTTGGAGATCCAAGGAATTCCAATGGACATGGAGCATCTTATAAGGTCAATTGGTCAATTCTTCGGCCAATCATGGCATTTGAAAGCACAAAGAGTTATAATTTTGTATGATGTCTTGAATGATTCCAATGTTGAAAAGATGTAATTGATCCATGGAATAGGATCTAGAGGTTGTTTAGGGTAGAGAATTCATTTGATAGGGTCTAGTATGAAGTCATAATAATATCAAGTCATTTCATAAATTTAAAACATTCAATAAGTCCTTTAAAATATAGTTTATTGCTTTATAAAATTCAAATTTGGAATGTAACAGTTATATGGGCATTTTGGAGGGAAACTCCATAGTTTAAATTTTATAAAGAGTTAACATATGAGACCAGTTGGGATTAGTTGAGGGGGTTAGTTACCACCCCTCAAGTCTATAAATAATTGCTTGTACGAACTGGAAGCAGCATGGTACGGATTGTTTCTCAAAACTGAATAAAAGTGCTCTGTTTTAATAGAAATTGGCAGGAATTTCGAGTTTCTTGTTCATCTTTTGCAGTGGGATACATTATATGGTGTTTTCAGACATGTTTTGATGTAAAGATCCAAGATTTGAACCCAAATTTGTAAGTGTTTTGTTAAAATTCATTGAGTGCTGACTGTTACAGACAGTTTATTGACAGTTTTGAAGTTTCTTTCAAATAATCATGACCATTCTGTGAAATGTCTTTTGTTTCTTCATAGAATGGTATTTCTCTAACATGTATGAGTATTTCTAATCCATTAATGATCATCTAACTGTAATAATTGGTGGCCACCAAGCATTTAAAAGGTGAAAATAAGAGGAAAAATGAGGGGATAGTCATTATAGAGAGTGATTGGTCTTAAGGAGGATAGTATTTGAGTTTTGATTCATGATTATGATGTTGAAAATTTGATGTTTGCACTTGGAATTAGTCAAAGAAGTCATTGCACGTTTGAGATTGGTGATACCCTAGGAACAAGGGTTTATAAGGGATGAATTGGGGCTTTTGGGGTTAGGGAACCCTTAGCATGAAATTGAGAGTGTATTTGTCTAATTAAAGACATTTGAGGAACCTATGAAAAGTGTGGAATCCACATCTTATGTCCTCCTATCAGTTGCTTTGTAAATGCACCATTCCTAGATTGTTGAAAATAGGGGTAGTCTGAAGAATCTCTGATATTTTCCAAAGGAGTTTCATCTCAGCCTTATGTATGTTTTGTATGAGGATAAAGGGTGTCTGAAAAGGTCATTTTTTCAAAGAGTCTTTTGAGAAAATCAAAAGTTAAGTCCACATTTGTCTTGCTACTGTCACAGAATTAAAAAGTTGCATTGACAACATTTGGCTACTTTGGGCATTTTTACTTAAAAGGTGTTGATACTAAAAGATATTGTTTGGAACATGTTATATATGCTTGAATAAACCTATTGAAGCCTTAAAACATCTTGGAGTTGATTGTTTGTAGATTATGCCTATCAGGACCTAGAAGGGTCACTTGGAACACTTCTACACTTTTGCTCATTTTGGGTTGTTTCTTGGTTCACCACCCTATCCTCTGCATCAGATGTAGACATTGTTGATATAAAGTTTGAGGCATGATTTCATTTCAGAGTTAAAGGTGTCTTTGTGGCTGACTTTAATGTTAGGTTGCCTTTGCTGGCTTCATTCCATTTAGATGATCCTTTTTTTACATCTCCCTATCACCAAGTATCTATTAGCTAAGGAGAAACTTTCTTGGCCTCTAGCACCTTTGAAGTTGAAATGATCTTATAATTCTTAATTGTTTTGTGAGAGAATTTTTTTCCATAATATCTGTGTACTCTTCACACTATCAAATCTTTCACAGGCATGTGCATGGTAGAATTTAAAGCACCTAGTTTCTTGTTAGCTTTTATCTCAAATTGTTGTTTCTTGTTGTTAACTGTTTACATGCTCCCTTTTTCCACTGCTTGCTTTGCTGAGCATCTAGTAGTTATGCTTTGTTGTTCTCTTAATTGATAATTCATTAGTAATCTGTGATTTCCTTTTTGGTCCCTTTTCATCCTACTAGTTTGAATTGTTTCCTTGGGAGCATGTGAACTATGCTCAACTATCATCATATGCTTTTTTTTGAGGTTGTTTCTTGTAAATATGTCAACCATGCCTAGACCCCTATTTCAGATATATTTTCATCATTGTGGAATGGGAACAGTTTGATATTTGAATTCCTTAGGGATTTTGTGTAGTTGCCCACTAATTAAAAAATATTTAAAGAGATTTTGATGAAGAATAAGAATTCTAGGAGGTATTGATGATCATCTTTTCATTCTGGATGATGAGAAGAAAGAAACATCTAATGAGGAGTATTAAAAAAGGAACTCCATAATGATAGGACTAAAAAGAAAAAGTTTCTTACTAAAACTAGATTTAAAACTAAAATAGTTTTAATAATAACTCAATCCAAATTCCATGGTCAAACAATAAGATTAAATGATTAATGATCTTAATGTGCAAACTGAATCTCAAAATTATAATTACAAAGTATAAAGTTGTAAAATACCAAATTTATATGGTGAATACAAAGTGCTGAAGTAAATACACATTGAGAAATTAAAGATCCATTGATCTGGTGATCAATTTGATGCAGTGATACTGTTATTGTGTCATGGATCAATCAATCAGATGCAACACATGCTCTAGGGAACTGGGACTAGACATCTAACAAAATAAATGTATGACAGCAGCAGAATGGCTAGATGGTTTTTTATTTAGACCACCTTGGTAACTTGTCTGGAATGTTCAATCTCTTTATGATCTTCTTTCGATGTTCTATTTGTGCCTAATGGCTAGGATGATTTTATAATTCAAATCCTTAAAAAATGAAAGCACAATAATTTTAAAAAGATACATGCAGGTGGTGAAGTGCTCTTCTTTGGAGGAAATTTTTCACAACTGCAGTGGTTGTTGTAGTACTGCAAGCATTCATTGATTATTGTGGAAGTGGAAACTGTGGGCTTTTTGGAGGTGGAGGACTGATAATGTTTGATGTGAGTTTAGTGACTATAAAATATATGGCTATTGATCTACTTCCAGTAGTGATATTAGGTGTCATTGGAGGAGTGGTGGGAGCAGTATATAACTACCTTCTTGAGCATACTTTGAGAATATATGCCTTAATCAATCAGTAAGTTCTCCAAGGCACAAAAAAAAACTTCGTATTAGATTGTGGCTAAAGCAATGAAAAATTGTATGTTCCCCTATTCTTCATTTTTCTCTGTGGCATATTTTCCCCTGCATACATGTGGACTACTTTCTTTTCTGGACTTTTAGGTCTCATGCATGTCTCTAGATGAAAATATTAAGTGGAGTTAAAGAGAAACAGTGGCACATTGCATGTGAAGCTTGTTCTTATAAGTGTGTCTTGTGACAGAAATGTGAGGATATCTCTGAACTAATTAGAGAACCCACATTGTGAAATTGATGGAAGAGTACATTATTGATATTAATCAATTGGCACAAGTAAATTCTCAGGGTTGGTTTGAAATCTTAAAATACTAGAAACTTGGGTTAACACCTGGCAGTTGGCCATTTTCTGGAAGTATTTCCAATTAATAAGATGCCAAAATTGTGACAATGCATCTTATTTTAGGACTTGGTTATAGCAAGGCTACAGTGTGAGGGTATACCCTTAAACTCTATCTGATCATCAAACTATCTGAATGAACATACTAACAAACAACATGGTTAACAATGTGCAAAAAAGACAACAGTTTCATGCTCAATACAAATATCCTACACAATGAAGATTGCAATAATGCTATCTTCACACTCATAGAAATCAATTGACGGATGTTAAAGGACAAATCTATCATCGAAAGATGGGAACAGAATATTCATGGATGGGATAGGAAAGAAAAGAGCTATTGATAGTAGGAAAGTAGAAGACAGTCTTAACAAGAAGCTGAATATTCATTGAACATACCTTCAATGTAGAGTTCTCTTGTGCCCAGAATTGATCCTTCGCTCTCTTGCACCCAGCATTGAAGCTTTCTAATGCGTAGAAATTGCCATTTGTCGACACCGAATGGATGTGGAGATTTTATTGCACAATCCGGCGGTTTCCATTTTGGTTTCTTCCCGCTCTCCTGCGCCCAAAATGCATGCCCTGCTCTCCCATGCTGAAAATGCATGCCTGCCTCTACGCGGGAAACTCAACCTACTCGAAAATGGACTTGTGTATGTCGATCCTTTAATTTATTTGTAGAGTTTTAGACATTAATAGGATATTCATTTTAATAAAAGACACTTTTATATGGTGAGTATTTTTAAACTATAATTTTTTATATTTATTTATTTACTTATCTATACTTGTATAAATATATATATTAAGGCTTGTAATTTTTAATAAGATTAATATTAAAAAATATTCATATTACTATTATTTAACATTTAAAATATATAGCATTTTATTAATAACTAAAATTATTAATATAATTATATATTTTTTAAAATTTTAATAATAGATTATATACTTAATTTTAAAATAATAAATTTATTTATATTAATAATAATTATATTATAATATATAAATATACAATTGAAAATATAAAATTATAATTAAAATAAAAATTAAAAATAAAAAATAAAAAAAATTATAAAACTTAAAATTTAATCTTTAAGTATTGATGTTCCCACATTATATCTTTTAAATATTAAAAATTTGGATGTAGTTTTCTTTTATCAAAATGGTACCATTTTTTAGAATTCAAAAGTGTGATGCGAAAATTAACTACTCTGACATATACGACATAATTGCACTGACATACTCAACATCCGTGGAGAAGCGTGCAAAACTCCGATGCAAATTTTTGGCTCTAATATAGCAAGCACCTTTCTAGTGAGGATGAATAAAACTACTTAGTATTCATTGCATTTTGGTAATACTTGTACAAAGTCGAAGAACATGTCTCCTATAAAAATGAATGGAGCAATTAGCACTCATTGCATCTAAGTGATGCTTGTAGATGAAAGTCTCCATACTTCACCTCTTGAAGCATCACCTGGATGTAATAAGTGCCAAGTGTTTGGTTCATTCTCAAAAGAGATGGGTTCTTATTAACCACAATTGATGAAACATCCAATTACTTTGACTCAAAAACTAAAAAGTGGAATTTTTATCACTAATGTTTTGGGTTCTTATATTGGTAGATATGAAATTAGAGTCTGTTAAGCTTACTAAGTTTCATATCTTGTCTTTCCTTTCGATTATCATTAATCACATCATATTCCATTTTTCTTACAATTAAATTCATATCTTGTCTTTCCTAATTTCGATTTTCATCAATCACATCATATTCTATTTTTCTTGCAAATAAAATTTGATTTTTTTATAGATCCCATCAAATGTGTAATTTTTATAATTATTATAACAATTTTGAATGCATTGCATTCACTTTTTCAAATTTGTGGGAAATTTTAGTCTCATTTTCAAAAGTCTTTCAATAGAATATCTATATATACTTTTGATTTATGTTAATATCATATTTTCACACTTTACCTTATTATATAAAAATTTATATACATTTATGGATTTTTTTCCCCTTTTCTCCTATAATATATTACATTGACCATGACACATCTATATATGTCAACCACCAAATATTGTACTATGAGGTGATTTGGATTCTCATCATGATGTAAGCAATATAATTGTACTAATTTTCAATCCTTATAATTATAATTAAGGAAAAGTGGACTAGACTGCACTCGATTTTAATGTAATTAGAACTATTATTTGTTAAGACCCATACAACAAATTTTGTTAATTATAATTTGGCTATTCCTTTTGATAACACTATCTCTAATTCTTGTTTATCAATCGGTTTTGAAATCACCAAAAACCAAGATTTATGGCATGAGAAGGACCGTGTGCATATAGTTGCTCACACAATAAGCCTACTGATGAGAAAGCATTAGTGGTCAATTGGAATTTCTAAGTCTATGATATTATATTCAAATGTTATAATTATAAATGAGGTATAATCGTTCATTTAGTCATTTTGTTTAGGTGACTAATTATGTAGTCATTAATTTAATCATTTATTTAATAAATTTTGTTTGGGTAACAAATTATTAGTGACTAGTTATTTAATCATTTAATTAGTCATTTATTTGATCATCTGTTTAGTCATTTTTATTTGTCTACACTTGTGGTTTTATCTTATGATAAAATTAGTCACGTATTTAGTCATTTATATTTGTGAAGTACAAAACATTAGTGGAATATGATCAATTTTAGTCATGTGACTAAAAGTTTTAGTCATGTAGTCACATATTTGCCAAAATGTACTAGTGTGATTATAAGTACTTGACATATATCACAAATGTTGCTAATTAAGGTTGGCCGGATGATTACGCCTATCCTGAAAAAAGATTGTCAAATCATTATGCTTTCAAATCAATTACCTATCGACACATCCCTTGCAAGGGAGAGAAGCCAAACACATAAAGAACATGCACATAAACATGACAACTGAAAAACTTAAATGGAATACACCAAGAAGTACCAAATTATGATGCTCAATTGTTGTAATGGCAAAGCAATACCAGAACCGTCCATTTATAGAACTTGATTTTTCTATAGTCCTAATGATTTTTCTTATTTCTTGTCTGTGCTTGGTGATAGGATTTTTAACATTGTTGACATACTTAAATGGAGTACACAATAACAAATGATGAATGCTCAATTGTTGTAATGGCAAAGCATTAGAACTGTCCATTTCTAAAATTTGATTTTGTATAGTCTTAATTATTTTTCTATAGTCCTAATGATTTTGAAAATTGTTGACAAAGAGTGTTTCTTTTTTTTATTGTATTATAAATGATTTTTCTATAGTCATAATGATTTTTCTTATTTCTTGTCTTTTGTCCCTTTTTGATTTCCTATGTCTGTGCTTCGTGACAGGATTTTGTCACCTTCTTTTGATGGTATATTTTATTTCAGCTTCATATTTCTTTCATTTTTCATATACACAGAGACTACACATGCTGATAAAAAAATGAGCTATTTGATTTAGGTTTACTTTTCATTATTGTAATGGTTAATATTTCTGATGGTACTCCTTGGTGTATTTCATATAAAAATAATCATATAAAAATAATAAATGTAGTAACGATGGTGTGGTGCATTATTGATATATAGGCTCGATGACTCTTGCCAATGTGCCAAACTATCGATGTGGTGGTGGGCAATGTGTGTTGAAGACTTCACGGACACCAAACAACCCTGGATGACAATTTTGGTGCTACCCAAATAGAAAAAAGGTTGCTGATGTGTATATATTTAATGTTTCTAATGTAAATACTATTCATTATAATATAAGAACTAATGTAGATTGGGCATCACAAGGAAATAATGGCTGCAAATACTTTAGTTGGGTCAATGAAAACTCATCTGCATCTATCCGCCCATCTCCACTTATCCACGATGAAGGATTTGAGTGCAAAACATGTCAGGCTAGGGCAAATTCTGAAATTATATTTTTACGATGCCTTCTCTGTATTGTAATCACATATCTTTGTTGCGACCATATGCAGAGATGAACTCAGGAATTAGTTAGTTTAGTATTTTCATATTGTAACTAATATTTTAATATGGATATGACGTAACTTCTCTTTTCCACAAGTGCGCATATATATGGTTTACATCTCTTTTTAGAATAATTCTTCATGTTTATGGCTCAGGTGAGCCCCAATTTGCTATCAATCACATGATTTAACGTATAGTGTTTTCTTGGTTGTTCCATTTGTTTCTTGACCTTGACTATGGATTGACTATCATTTTCAAGCTTGAGTGTGACTTCGTAACATGCACCATCTGTAGATTTGTATGCAACGCTGATTTACAAACGTAAATAATGCATTGAACGTAATCTATGAATGTTGTGTGTATGAAGTCTTGCTGAAGTTTGAGCATCCTCCCTTTATTCCAGTGAGGGATTGGAATGAGTTCATTTTGGATGCAAAGGAGAAAGGGGATACTCAAAGAGCAATTACACCAGCAAATTGGAGAAGGTATAAACATTTTAATAGATTTTTATTATTAAATAATGAGATTTGCATATACTAGTGTTCTAAGCATCCTCATTACATGATTTAAGGTCTTAGTCCACAGACAAATTAAATTAGACTTATTATCCAAAATACATAAAAAACATGCACATAAACACGAGAACTGAGAAACATAAATGTAGATTTCACAATAGCTGAGAAACATAATTATAGGCATCATAGTCACAATCTTTTGGAGACAACGTAATTGAGTTGTGTACCCAAGTAGTGTAGAGCAACTTCTGCACCCCCAATTCCAAGTTGAATACATCTATTCGAGGACCTTATATTCATGAGCAACAAATGTAGTCAACTTGGAATTGGAGGTGCAGGAGTTGCTCTCCACTGTCTGGGTATAAAACTCAATTATGTTGTCTCTAAACAATTGTGACCACGATGCCTACAATTATGTTTCTCAGCTGTTGTGTCCTAGGACCCCTTATGGCCCTTTAAAACTATTTACGATCCCTAAGAATACATCTTAGAGGTCTTAAAATGTCATAAAGGGTCATAAGAGGCTCCTAGGAGGGGCTAGATGAGCTTCCACCTTCACGTGGTTGGCCCTGTTAAGTAGATAATGTTTAACTATTCTCGAAACAAAGAGAAGCTCAATAATTTAAGGTCTCACTCCATTGAGATACTGAAAAAATGACAGGAATCAACGATGGAGAGTTTTTAGATTCTGAGAAGATGTATATGGAGTGGAGGCCAGATTGAGTACCAGTGCAGAGTGTTAATAATTATAGCCTTTCAGCCAAGATCAAACTGATCAAATAAATACCCTTGTGCGATTTATAATAATAAGGAGATTATTATTTCATTTATATATATATATGTGTGTTGGTTGAATAAGTTAAGAGCCCAAGGTTGGCCTCTTGGCTTTAACAATAAATATATTTAATAAGACCAGGTCGGCCCTCTTGAAGATAATTCAATTCATATATATATGGTCTTGGATTCTAGGGAGAGAAGCACCAAAAACATAACGTGCTTCCCTCCCCCAAAACCTTGATTCTCTGCCTTAAACAAACCTAGATCAGCATATATTGGTGTGAAAGATAAGCAGCTTCGGCTAATAGATAAGAACAAGTCTGAGCATGAATAAAGATTAGATTATGATCTGATCCATACAACCAGCAATTATTGGCAATGTTAATTGTGAGTTGATTAGGGCTAGAAGCCTCTGTTAACACTAGACTCTTCCTCAACACACTAACACTAAGGTACTAATCAGGTTCTCCTTAGCACCTTTGTTAGTATAGTTGGAGGCATATAGACTGGAGTATACTTGGTTGATATCCAGGTATCTTCTATCCCTTCTTGTTTACTTTATTCTATGTTTAGCTGTGTTAGATCTCTATAGTTTGTTCATTTCGGAGTAGAATCTGAAATATATCAACAAGAGATGATGATTCAATAACCTACATCTAGAAAACCTTCACAATTATCCCTTCTTTGGCCTCCACTTTTTCTTCTTCTCAAAAATGGTTATCTAGAAACTTTGGAGCCTGCCGATTCTTGCCGTACACAACCTGTGCGTGTTGATGAGAATGAGGATGTGCATCACAGTAATACAAGTAAACATCTTAAATTGATTGGTATAGTAATACAAATTTAATTGCAATTGGTGTTTGGATTAATGTAACAATTTGTATTGTAGTTGTAGAGAGTGTAGAGGCCGTTGTTAATGAGCAGGTTGAGGTTGAGGCTGAGGCTAGACAAACTGACCTCGATGTTGATGATGTGACTAGATTAGGTAAAGAGCTATATGATTATGAATGCTTTCAATGCATTTATTACCAAGGAATCACCGCCCTCCATTAATGAATATTAATGAACACTTACACCATGAAGAAGACAAATGATTAAATAGAAAGAGAGGACCAACTGAACCATCTTGTGGTCAGTCTATATCACATTGAGAAACAATGTCAAGACTTGAGAATCAAAACAATCCAAATTTTCTTCAAGACCATGAATGATCAACAACATTCCATCAAAAAACAAAACACTAATCTATGTTATCATTAAGCCATAAAATATGTCTTTAAAGTTTAGAAGCATCACAAAAACTTTCAAGAAACATAGTACTATCCAAAATATGTCTTTAAAGTTTATTTCTAATTATTATGATGATGTTGATGTTGATGTCTATAATTTATTTCACTTACTGATGCTTGCCTAGATTGAATTTTGAATTGCCAGGTTGGAGAACACTTTCAAAGTTTAGGGTTTGTTCCACATGATACTCTTAGTTACACCTCAAATGCAACTCAACATATTTTTGATGCTCGGCAACCCACTGCAGAAACTCATCTGCAGGTGAAATTTAATGCTGTGAATCTTGGCATTGTTAATGTTATTACTTTTCCTCACATTTCATATTTGTGAAAATGTTTCTTGGCACTATCTTCTTTTTCAATTCCTATATTTCTAGCTTTTTAGATCATTAACTTAAGCATTACATGTCTTTGTTCAAATTTTATTCTAACACTATATTACATCTTATTCTTATTACAATTTTCTTTGTTGTGGGGAAGGAGGTCAATCTTCATTGTCTTCATTGTGGGGGACAGTGAAGATTTCTCTAACAAATAGTAGGTCTTCTTTAGTATCTTATAATAACATGCTAAACTGATAAAGGTGTTATGGGCATTTAATCTGCAATTACTAATAGATTAAGCATATTATTACTATGCTTAATGTTCCATTTAAATGCATTTAACACAAAAAACAAATTTACAAAACTAAACCAGTGGCATGTTTAGAACAAAGATGTGTTGAGGAGTTTGCTCCTTGTTTAATGTTAACTATTCTTGCACAATCCACTCATACAATAGTGAAATTCTATGTGGAAGGGATGGTTGATAGTGTCCCTTGAGGGAAGGGGGATTGTGAAAGACTTTTTATCATTGTATTGTGTATTTCCAATATGTTTGGATGCAAGGCAGACCAGGAGAATGAAAGATCATTCACTGATTGCATGATAACCCAGTTTTGAAGGGTCACTGGTTGAGGGGACAGTCAAGGTTTAGATGATTGGGCCATTGGAGGACCCTATTTCTTTGTATTAATTGCTATTCAAATTGGATGCATGGATTTCTTGTGAATTATCGGCTGCTATGTATCCTACAACTGCATTTGTAAATCTACATATACTTCTCTAGGGTTGTAAGCCACTTAGAGATCAAAATAGAGAAACTAAATTAGAATCGTTCTTTGTCCTATTTCCTTTTAACAAAGTCTCAACTATCAATGATACAATACATTTGATGCCCTAAGCTATCAATACAAATGATGCCTAGCTAGAAGCTCACGGGCTGTCCATTTGATAACCACAGTCAACATTTCAAAAAAATGGATATCCTTGAGCACAAGCACCAATAACATCAAATAATGGAGTTTAAGCATGGGCTAGGGCACGACACTAGTAGAATGTGGTCATTTCAGTGACAACAATATACAATGGTGTCATTAAACATATATGCTAGTAATATCAACAAACATGAATCCAAACATTTGAAAACCAATGACATGTTTACAACAAAGGTATAATAGAACTCCCAACAATTCTTAAACATACTTTATCTGATATGATGAATTCTTAAACAATTAAGGTTGGAGTAGACATAGTTATCACACAATTTTTTTGTGTGGTAAAAGGAAAATTTGGCAAGGTCAAATCTTCCTTCATGCTAGCAATCTATAGAATTAGACCTTTATTAACAATTGATCATATCAGATAACTAGTATGTTTAAGAATTATTGGGACTGGTCCTTTGGCATGTATTAAATAGAATATATAGAATTTTCAGCATATTATTATCATTCTATTTCTTTGTTGTAAACATGCCATTGGTTCATTTTTGTAACTTCACTATTGTATGAGTGGATTGTGCATGAACAGTTAACATTAAACAAGGAGCAAACTCCTCAACACATCTTGGAAACTCCATTCACTTCTACCAAGAATAAAACATTTAATCCATTCAACATTACATATAATTATTAGACAATTACATTTTCTAACTGTGTAGAGGAACAGTCACGACCAAAATGACCAAAACTACTTTCACCCTTGCACAAGCTATTCCAAACTTCAAGTAAAATGAGAAATATGCTATATCAAATCATTCATATTCATAATAACCATTCAAAGGATCATTTTTTCAATGAACCCTCTGACTGTACCCCTGCGGTAGAGAAAGGAAACCTCAAAATAGAGAAAGGAAACTTAGTAAAACTAGTCTATGCCACTGTTTGTGAGGGTACAGTCATTATAAGTGCCTCTCAAACCTCTCCAAACATGTAAGATTGTCTTTAAATACTTTATTGATCTCTTCTAAACATTAACCAAATCAAACGTACATTTGAATCCACACACAATAACCCCAAAATGAAGGGTTTTGTATCCTTTAATGAATCTCAGTCACTGGTAACACATGGACAGTCAAACCAGTAGTCTCCAAAGCATTCAATAAGTGACTGGATTGTATTTAATACATGCCAAGGGACCAATTGTATGAAATTTTCAATCACATAGCATTTCACTATTGTATGAGTGGATTGTGCAGGAACAGTTAACATTAAACAAGGAGCAAACTCCTCAACACATCTTGGAAACCATTGAATTCAATAATAAATGAAACCTAACACCATCACTATTCCTTCCATTCACTTCTACCAAGAATAAAGCATTTAATCCATTCAACATTACATATAATCATTAGACAGTTACATTTCCTAACTATGTACAAGAGGAACAATCATGACCAAAATGATCCAAACATTTGAAAATAGTGAATCAACATCCTTGAGCACAAGCACCAATAACATCAAATAATGGAGATAAAGCATGGGCTAGGGCATGACACCAGTATAATGCACTCATTTCAGAGAGCATTCATGATCAAATAAAATGCAATGCATTTGAAATTTGCGGTTGAATATGATGCCAGAGGCTCGAAAGATGAAGAAATCACATACAAAGAACATGCCATTGGTTCAATTTTGTAAATTTGTTTTTTGTGTAATTAGTAATTGGCAGATTAAATGTAGAACACACCTTTATCAGTTTAATTAGCATGTTATTATCATATCAGATAAAGTATATTTAAGAATTGTTGGGACTGGTCCTTTTGCGTGTATTAAACATAATAGAATTTTTAGCATATTATTATCAATCTATTTCTTTGTTCTAAACATGCCATTGATTCAGTTTTGTAGATTTGGTTTTTGTGTTAAATGCATTTTTCATGAGGAGGGGTCTTGTTCTGAGGAGATTGATGAAGATTGTGCACCTCAAAAACCAATTCACAAGGTACCAATCCATGTTTCCTATTCGCTTATATTTTTGGTTTGGTAAATCTCCTTATAAGTTTCATGTCCTTTCTTTTGATTACTATGGATGAGATATATATCTTACATTTAACATTAAACTTCTTTACATTTTAGAACATGTAGTGTGTTTTTTGAGGATTTTACCAAATCAACTTTTAACATTAACCAAAAACACCAAACTGATATCTTGCCTTGCAACGTGACAAAATATTTGCATTTGACCAATAACTGCAAGCAATTGAATGATAAATCCACATACCTATATCTTTGTAAAATACCTGGAACATCAAAAAGATGGCTAAGTGGTTGCCACCATGATTTTTATCTACTAAATATGGGAAATACAAACACCAAAAGGAATCAAATAGAAAACATGATTGGTCATTTTAGAGAGCATTTATGATCAAATAAAATGCAATGCCTTCTGTTGCTCTCAATCAGCTTTCACCCGCTCGTTTTCTCCCACTCCTTTTCTCTACAATTGAAATAAAAATGATTTGGCCATTTCAAAACAGTGAATGGATATCCTTGAGCACAAGCACCAATAACATCAACTATTTTGATCTGTTGGTACCCTAATGTTGGCAAGAGTTCTTTTATTAATAAGATTACTCTGCAAGCTTGAAGAAGTGATATATTTTGGCAAATGAAGAGTGGAAAGATGATGATGTTCCTAAGATCATGGATGGACACAATGTTGCAGATAGAATGGGAAGACATCTTTCAAGCCTGGCCCTAGATCCTTCGATAATTAGGGTAGGATTGAGACCCAGGCTAAAAAGATGTCTTCCTTTTTTTTGTGGAATATAGGCTCTGTTGTTGCAATAATGATAGACTACGATGTACATATCACAATAGCTGAGAAACATAAATGTAGGCATCATGGTCACAATTTTTTGGAGACACGACATAATTAAGTGCTATTCCCAGATGATGCAAAGAAACCACTACTTTGCATCATCTTGAAAAATCACTCAATTATGTTGTGTCTCCAAAAAATTGTGACCATGATGTCTACATTTATGTTTCTCATCTGTTGTGTCCCAGGACCCCTTATGACCCTTTACGACCATTTACGATCCCTAAGAATACATCTTAGAGGTCTTAAAATGTCGTAAAGGGTCATAAGAGGCTCCTAGGAGGGGCTAGGTGAGCTTCCACCTTCACGTGGTTGGCCCTGTTAAGTAGAGAATGTTAAACTATTCTTGAAACAAAGAGAAGCTCAATAATTGAAGGTCTCAGTCCACAGAGATGCTGAAAAAATGACGAGAATCAATGATGGAGAGTTTTTAGATTCTAAGAAGATGTATATGGAGTGGAGGCCAGATTGAGTACCAATGTAGAGATGATGATTCAGTAACCTACATCTATAAAACCTTCACAATTATCCCTTCTTTGGCCTCCACTCATTCCTCTTCTCAAAAATGGTTATCTAGAAACTTTGGATAGTGTTTTCTCATCCATGCACAAAATGTGCTAGTGATCGTATAAAATTACTTTAGGCCTCCAGTATTGATGAGATATACAAGTGTAAAATGTTTTTACGAGACTGCGATCAATTTATGCAGTGTACATAAATGCAAGGTGGTGATTATTCTTGATGATCGACAGGTAGCTAGGACTAAAGATAACATAGCTCAAGAGACCATCATAGGTTGTCTCCTTCTTCGGTCTATATTATTGACAGAATGTTTTACCTTTCATTAGCTCATCAAATCTGGGGATTTGAAAGAATTTAATAGAATATTTTTATGACAATGTATATTATTTAAGTTGATGTTGCACGAATTTATCTACTTCGCGCACTTGTATACTATGAAGATAGTGATAAAGAAGCATCTCCTCCCATGGAAATGCTTCTTTATCATCATCCTTATAGTCTACAAGTGCACGAAGTAGATAAATTCATGCAATGCCAACTTAAATAATATACGTTGTCATGAAAATATTCTATTGAATTCTTTCAAATCCTCAGATTTGATGAGCTAATGAAAGGTAAAACATTCTATCAATAATATAGACCAAAGAAAGAGACAACCTATGATGGTCTCTTGAGCTATGTTAACTTTAATGTGCCTATCCATCATTTTTTTGACAATTAATAATTAATTCTGACAGAAGCGCTATGCATTTGATAGACAAAATGTCAAAAAAAAAAAAATTTGACATTTAGTGCGACAGTAATGCTATATGTTCGACATGAAAACTTGTCAGAGAATAGTGCATAACTGTCACTATTCTGACAGTTTAAGTGTCGTAAAGAGAACATTTTCAATAGAACTTTCAACAGTGAGGCCATATCATCGATAGGTAGATCTATCAGAATATGATGAAAACTGTTGGTATTCCAACAGTTCTACCGTCAGAATTAATATGGTTTGACAGTCAGTTCTGACAAAGATTGTATATTTCCAATAGGTCTTGTTATCAAAATTTTGATGGATGAACTAGAGGAAATGCCATTTCGAAGTTATTGTCATTTGCAACTTTTTGACGTGAGAAGGTGTCAGTAAACCGACAGGTAGGTCTTCTATCGCAATCTTCTATGCAAAAACGGCGACGGACTCATGTGTCAAAATTTTGACAAATGAGTATTTCAAATCTGACAAATGGCCGTAAAAATTTGGCCCCAAATGTAGTAGTGTGATCATGCCATGTGCCATGAATGTCATAAAGGTAAGATGACTAAGTCTAGTTTTAAAAGAAAAGACTATTCAACAAAGAAGATACTTGAGTTGCTTCATACTAACCTATGTGGTCCTATGAGAAGTCAGAGCTGTTCTGGTGATAGATATTTTA
The DNA here is from genome assembly GCA_027943335.1 of Chamaecyparis obtusa. Classification (NCBI taxonomy): domain Eukaryota; kingdom Viridiplantae; phylum Streptophyta; class Pinopsida; order Cupressales; family Cupressaceae; genus Chamaecyparis; species Chamaecyparis obtusa. The sequence goes on from BSBK01000614.1 coordinate 4,440,013, forward strand.
TTCTTTTTGTTGATGATTATACTAGACTAATGACTGTTATGTTCTTGAAAGAGAAATCTAAAGCTTTCAAAATGTTTAAGTGGTATAAAGCTAAGGTAGAGAAAGAAATCGGAAAAGAAATAAAATGTTTAAGATTTGATAGAGGAGGTGAATTTATCTCTGATGAATTTACCAATTTTTGTAATGAGCATGGAATCAAAAGGCGGGTATCTACACCAAGGACACCTCAGCAAAATGGCATTGCTAAAAGGAGGAACAAGTCTATAATTGACTGTGCTAGAACATTGATGATATAGAAGAATGTTGTTCAGACATACTGGAGGGAAGCTGTCAGTACAGCTGTGTATGTTCTTAATCGAGTACAACTAAAGAAGGACTCCAACTGAACACCTTATGAACTATGGTTTGGACACAAACCTACTGTAAGTTATTTCAAAATTTTTGGAAGTAAATGTTTTATTTTGAAAGATGAGAGAAATGGAAAATTTGATTCTAAAGGAGATGAAGGAATATTTTTGGGATATTCCACTACAAGTAAAGCATACAAATGTTTGAATAAGGCTACAAATAAGATAGTTGAAAGTAATAATGTTCATGTTGATGAGTTTGATGACAAGTACACAAAGGAAAGTACAAAGGAACCAGAAGACTATGGTAGATTCACTTACATTGAACATCCAGAGTATCTACCGACACCGCAGACTGTGACAACTGATCAGCAGGGAAACAATGTAGGACAACAAGCAACACAAACCGAGGAACAAGATGGAGCTACCAAGCAAGAAAATAACCTTGAACGGGATGAACAAGAAAGGAGAAATCAAGTTTTGGGTAGTTTTGTCAGGAGACATCATCCTGAGACACAAATCATTGGAGACAGACATGCTGGAATGCAAACTAGAAGCAAAACAAGACAAGGTACATGTCTAATTTGTGAATTTGAACCTAAAATTGTGAAAGTTGCATTAGAGAATGAAGAATGGGTTAATGCAATGAAGGAGGAAATAGAGAAAATAGAGAAGAACAAAACCTGTTCCTTAGTACCCCGACCAAAAGATAAGAATGTTATCAGTACTAAGTGGATGTATAGGAATAAATTGAATGAAAATGGTGAAGTCATAAGAAATAAAGCTAGATTGGTATGCAAGGGATATGCACAGGAAGAAGGCATTGACTATGGTGAAACATTTGCACCTGTTGCTAGATTAGAAGGAGTTAGAATGCTACTTGCATATGCTGCACACAAGAAATTCAAAGTCTATCAAATGGATGTGAAGTCAGCATTTTTGAATGGTATACTTGAAGAAGAGGTCCACATTGAACAACTTGAAGGATTTGTTGATCCCAATAATAAAGACATGGTATGTAGATTACATAAATCTTTATATGGTTTGAAGCAAGCACTGAGAGCATGGTATGAAAGACTGCATACTTACTTGTTAAGTATTGGATTTGCTAGAACAAGTGAAAATAACAATATGTATGTGAAACGTGATACTGATAATACTATTATCATTGCTAAAATATTTGTTGATGACATTATCTTTGGAGGCTTACATCTTGTCTGCAAGGCATTTGCTGATGAAATGCAAAAGGAATTTGAAATGTCTATGTTCGGAGAGATTAAGTTCTTTCTTGGATTACAAGTGATTCAGCAGAGTGATGGGATATTCATCACACAATCTAAATACATAAAGGAAGTACTAAAGACATTTGGCATGGAAGATGCTAAACCTGTGGGAACACCAATGGCTACTGGATGCAAATTGACAAAGGAGGATGAAACTACAGAGGTAAACCAGACACTCTACCGATCCATGATTGGTAAGTTAATGTATGTAGTTCACAGTAGACCAGATATAGCACATGCTATGGGAATTGTTGCAAGATTTTCTGCTAATCCTAGAGAATCACACATGATAGCTACAAAAAGGATCTTAAGATACTTGAAGAAAACAAAGAATTTTGGATTATGGTATCCTAAGGAAGGGAATTTTGAACTGAAAGTTTACACCGATGTTGATTGGGCTGGAAATGTGGATGATAGAAAAAGCACCACCAGATGAGCATTTTTCTTTGGTGAAAGACTTGTAACCTGGACAAATAAAAAGTAGGCTTGTATTTCTCAGTCTACAGCTGAAGCAGAATATGTTGCTGGTGCTACTAACTATTCAACCATTACATATATCAAACAAGTATTGGAAGGAATGAATGAGGTAATCACTAACCCAGTGATTATATACTGTGACAACACTAATGCTATTAATATTTCAAAGAATATTGTGATGCACTCTAAGAAAAATCATATATCTATTAAGTATCATTACTTAAGAGAACAAGTGCAAGAGAAGCAAGTAAAGTTAGAATTTGTTACATCCAAAGAACAACTTGCAGATATTTTTACAAAGCCCCTACCGAAGGACACATTTGAATACTTGAGGACTAGACTTGGGGTATGTCCCCTATCTATCGGTCACTAAGATGATCTAGTTGTTGCATTAGCCTACTTTTATCAGAAGATCATTCATGTTGATGCAACATATTTCACACTTTGAATCATGTTCAAGGTTGTGATTAAGTTTGTGAACTTGAACCGATTGGAATATCAGTATTCAGAGATACAGAGGAAGACATAATTATTTGTTCATTTGTTTCTTTGGCATTGCTGTCAAAGGGAGAGATATATAAATATGAAATTAAAAGGGGAAAGATAAACAAGATATGAAAAGGAACAAGCACCAATGAGAATTATCTAAGGGAGAGACAATCTAAATGAGACAGAGTATTGAAGATCAGTTACAAAGAAGAAAAGCAAGAATAGGAGAACTGAAAAGATCACAACTACAGAATGGTAAAGCTGTATTATTTAATGTTGGTTTAGTAATGTAGTGATTAAAAATATTAAGTCTATTCAACTTACAACATTTGTTCACAAAGTTGTATAATGTATGTTTGATATGTGTATGGTACATTTCATATTACTTGAGTTGCCATCAATGCCAAAGGGAGAGATTGTTGGGACTACAACTGATTTGGAATATAATTGAAGAATTTGTGATTAAAGATCACTGAGGAGTTGATGATTAGATATGTAATATGATTAAATCATATATATGTTGTCATTGATGTCAACTAGTTTGACAACACTTATCTTGTAAGTTACTATACCGAGACATTTGAAGAAAGGTGAAAGAGATGAAGAATAGAGAAATCTACATGAGGAAAGATGTACATGATAGATGAGGATAAGGAACACATTGAGTAACTTGTTGATGAGTCTATGACTTGATGATATTGACTTTATTATGTTGCATTCATCTATGATGAAGTATAGAGCTGAAAGACACAAAGCAGTGTTGTTGGTAAATGAAGCATTATAGTATACACCGATGGAGTGTAGTGTATACCGATCGTAGTATTAATCGAGCAGTGTTCACCAATGCATTTCTTTGTTAACCGAGTAGAACAAAATGTATTAAATGATTAGCTTAGCCCGATAAGATTGATGAGTTGGCAAGAGTTTAACATTGAGGTAATAGATAATGTTTGTTACATAGATGATGGCTGACAAAATTTAGGGGAGATCTAACGGAAAAGATTGAAATGTGTTATTGACACAAGTACCGAGAAAATTTTGAAGTGGCAAAATATATGAATGAGGTTAAGCGGCAAAATCTGATGGTGGAGAAGAAAATGATTTACTCATCTATATAAGAGAACATATTTTCTTTATGAAAAATGTCGTAAGAAGAAGAAGCTATAGGGAATATCACATGAACAAGGTTGTCATGTATTCTGATCATACTGGTTAGTAAGAACCAAGTTGCAGAACAATTACCAAGATACAAAGAGCAATTACCGATGGACAATAAGTTGATATAGTATTGAATCTTAAGTGAATATTGATCAGAAGGATTTGTATGGACTAAATATTGATCTGTAATTTACAATTGAAGTTGTATTAGGGTAGGTCATTTATGTTACATATTTAACCATTGTATATAGTCAAAATCTCTTAACCGAGTGGACTCTGAAAGTCTTATGATGTATCATTCATAGAATGAACATTGTTATCATGTCAACCCCATAGTGAATGTTGGTTGGATGATAACTTCTAGTCTAAAATCCTCTAACAAGGTCACACCTGACAGTGTGTTTGTAACCTTTAACAAGGTTGGGTCTTAACTGACCTCACTTTAGAAGAGTGAACAATTTTGGGTTGCTGGTCCCAGGTGGTTTTTCCCTTTACAAGGTTTCCACATTAAATCTCTTGTGTTATGTGTTGATTGTGATATTTTTTGTTATCATTCTTTACATGTTACATGTTAGAGTTGACTGGTAAAATATTTTAGCATTAGACTGGTAATCAGTAAAAGCACAAACAGTAAGAGTTATATAGATATATTCTTCCTCTTTGTGTTTCTTTTTATTTTCTTGTAGATTGTTTCGGTTTGTGCCTTCTTTGTCTTTTTTAGTTAGGATTTTGGCATCTCATTTCCTTTTTATTAATCTCAAACATTTATGTGTATTCGAGATTTCATTGTCATATAGGCCTTCTAATAAATCATATTCATACATATCATAATGCATGCATGAATATGATTTACTAAAAACATATATGACAATTTAAAAATACTAAATACACATTCATGTTTTTAGCTATTCTTCATATAGCGGCTCAATTGCTTGCTTGTGTTCCTTTTATTTCTCCTTTGTCCTTTTCTTCTTACCTTTTTTTATCTTATTTTGCTAATTTGTTTTCATGGTTATACATTTTTTGTGGTTTTTCCTATTATCTTTTTCTTACTAGGCTTTGTTACTCATTTAGTTATTTATATTATTTTGTTATTAGCATTTGGGTTTAATTGGCATATAGGTATGCATATACTTATTTCACCTCTATGCATATCCTATTTCTTCACTTATTTCTCTTTTTTGGATCTATTAGCTTTGTGTTTTATTACCCTTTCTTTCATATATATATATATATATATATATATCTATATATATATATATATAAGTATGTATATATAATATATATATATATCTAATATATATATA